>VBVR01000322.1:0-56787 GCA_011638315.1 Tetramorium parvispinum | reverse complement strand
TTACTCTACATCTAAAAGTATTAAGGTAAAATCACCGAAAAGTGAATACTTTATAAAATACTTCATGTTTTATATTAAAAAATGTGACAAAATTTAAAATATCTCGAAAAGTATTTAACAAAAATATACTCAATTATAGTGTTTTGGAAACCTCTCGAGATAGGCTACAAGAATATGTAATAAAAAATAGGAGGTTCCATTTAAGAAATTGAAGGTGACCTTTACGTAACATTCTAAATGACTATCTAAGGTCAAACCAATTATACTACCTTATGTCCCCCTTAAAACCATGCAACTTTTGTCTGAAACATTTTTCTGTGAAATGTTTTTCTAAAGAGTTACTTCAGTGAATAAATTAAAATGGCCTACCCTGTATACATCAACAAATACATTCAAAAAGCGAGAAGAAAAGTATATAAAACTTCCTCGAAAGACATCCGCTGCTTTTTAATCGGATTTCAGCGTTCCAACTAACAAGGTTTGTACAATCAAACTCGTCAATTTGGACAAAACTTTATGGAGACACAAAGTGACTTGAAACATGAATAATGATGCGTATTACATTTATATCTTTTTTGTCCATGTGCTTTAAGAATGCAAAGTAGAATCGCTTTTTCGATATCTAAAATTCTGAATCAAATAAGCTACAAAATATATAATAAACTTTTAATTAGATAAAAAAAGTTTGAGGAAAAACATATGTAAAATTATTAAAATAATAATTAGGAAAATATGCGAGACTTTGTATAATGCATTTAAGACTAATAAAGAAGTTTATTAGCTCATCGGGTGGCGTGTTTAAAATCTGAGTACTTCATAAATTATGCATAACGATAAAACTGAATTATGTAAAGCGGTAGAATTATAAAAAAGTACGTCCAACTTCGTGTAACTATATAAACTATAATCTACATTGCTACATTGCAAAAACACTATTCACCGTCTTCATTCTTTCAAGCTGCATTTAAATTTTTCATTTCTTAACAGTTGCAGAGAATGAAATAATTTACCGAAGCTCTTTGCTATCTCGATTTTAGCGTCAATTAAAATGTTCTTCTCCTTTGAATAGATCGAGCTGCGAGCGAAATGCGACGAATGCTTTTGAAAGATCTCTGAATGTGTTTAATCATTCCGCCTTAATAACTGAATGGATTAACGTGTGGAAATTGAGATTCAAGTTAATAAAACAACTAATCGCCAAACGCGACTTAGCGCGTTAAGCAACACTCTTGTGTGACTTCCTTTTGTAAGACGACACAATAAATGAAACTCGCGAAACTCTCGCTTGAATTCACAATGCCGTTCGTGTAATTAATGGCGGCACGTTAGTTTCGCGTTTGATTTCGTCGAGCTGCTCGAACGGGCTGGCATCGCGATGCGAGATTAATTGCGACGTTAATTGCTCCGGAGACATTCTATGGATGCTGTTTACTTACGCGCGTGTACACACGCGCGAAAACGCGAAACGTGTGCTACGACACGTGCGGGAGTGCGCGCGGTTAACATTAGTCCATACATCGCACGTGTCGTGTGCATCATCTTCCGATCTTTCTGGGACAAATTATGCAAGTTTATAACCTGTTGATTTTCGATTGTTTACTGCCAATACTGATTATCGGAATTGCGCGGTATTTACAAAAAGCATCATAAATTACTTTTGTTTCCTGCAAATCGTGCAGGATCACAAAGGAGTCGAATTGACGAAATTTCGCGACTCAAATTTTTTTCTTACTACAACGCAAAAATGGAAAAATAAAACATTTTATTAATACGAGCACAATTAAATAAACGCGAATGCCGTAAGAAATATGAACATATATACGTACACAAATAGATTTATATATATATATATATGTATATAGTATATTATTATTATTAATTAATATGTATCGTTAAATAATGGAGAAATTAATGTAATTATTTACGTTCCTATTATGAACGATTATTCGTAGTTTGTAATTGACCGCATTACGTTTCCCACATTGCCTTTCCAATATAATTAAATAGCCCGTAGTTCTCGCTTACTGTATTCCAAATAATATTAATTAAAACAGGCTGATATTTAACAATTGATCATAATTTTCTATTTCATATTTCTAATATCTAATACCGAGGCGGACACGAATGGATCAGACGCGCGAATGGAAGGATTATGAATGATGAATGATACGAAACAACCGGCGAGGAAGATTCGCAGCAGACATAGAATTCAAGATCGTTCGAGCATATGGTAAGCCTTACTACTAGACGTGCTCTTTTAAATGGAAATCATGTCAGGCGCGTGACACATCGCACAATCGTTTTCTTGCTCGAAATATCAATAGTACTTGACATGTGACAATATTCTTCGCGCGTTCCATTTTTCCGAAATATTATCATCCTGCCTACCTGGTCCCAATATATTATTTCCGCGATCGCAAAGCTTGGATTCCGAGTCCCATATGTCGTCCATTTTTTTCTGGATATCGTTGATGTTGCCATTTCTCTGAAACAAATTCAATGTAAATATGAATTCATATGTGTATAATATATTAAATTCATATTAAATTATTTAATATGAAAATTGTGATTCGCATATATCTTAATTTTAAACTTCGATCTCGGAGCACGTATTTCCGTTTTCAATTTTATTTTGCTTGGCCACTAATCTTTCTCCAAAATCTAGTCTTTCTCCAAAATCAAGTCGCTTTAAAAGTCGCGATCGTCCGGGCAGTAATATATTTTGAGAAAATCTATACATCGATTTTCGATTTCGAACAAGAAAAATATAGTAGAGACCGTATTTCATATTTAAGACAATAACATGATGGAATCGATGTTACAAAATTATCGACAGAATCATGAAATTATAATAGCTAAGTTCGAGTTAAAGTGATGTTATAGCTAAAATAACGTTATGACTGCAATTTCATTTCCAAAGGTTTTTCTAAGAAGATAACTTATTTATTTGTATACGTATATTATACATCATGCATTTATTTTATTCGATTACATTTTCATATCCACTTGTACAATTGTATTCTATAACTGTAGGATAACTGTAGGCACATAGGATTATTTGAAAAATTCTCTCGGTATCACGTTAATTTAAAACACTTGTAATATACATTCCCTATTTTTTTCTAAATTGCCAGTTTATGAAACATTTAAAACGTTCTCCAACTTTTTTTTTACATTTCAGGTAGAAAATTCGTTTAAATAAAATCAAGTTAAATAAAACAATTTTGCTTTAAATCGCGAAACGGTTATCGCACAAATATTTCGAGTCTCCGTATTTAATTTGCGTATCGGTGCATATCGAATCGGCATATTGAAATGTGAAAACGTATTGGGAATGTGAAAATGCACGAGATACGTTAGCTCGCGCCTGTTTCCACGCGAAAGCGAAAAGCGAAAAGCTCACTCCGAATGGACACCTTTGTGATTTTTAACTCGGTAAAGCCGATATCTTCTCGGTTTTAACTTTTTTTTTTTCTCTTTTGTTGTAGCTTCATGTTACGGAATTCGAGAAATTCCACGATTCGTTTTCTCATAGCAGAAGAAAAATATACGCCAGAGCTAAACGCTTATCGGATGTCAGATATATTTCTATTTATTTCTTTAAGCATATATTCTCAAGTATTTACCGCCGGTTCCAGCAAATCTTTATTTTAAAATAGCGTTATAGGGTTTACGAAGAAATTCACCTTCCTGTTTTCATTAGCTCGTAATATCGGTTTTCACTTACTTTTTTTGCAGCACGCAAAATCACTTTGCATTAATTAAATTTCTCCCCCTATCTATATCATAACCCTAGAAGAGACTTTTAGAAAAAAGCAGAGAAAATAATTAAATTGTGGCAAATTTAAGTAAAGCTGATGGAACTTTTTTATATAAGATAAAATTCTATTACCTCTTGTGCTTTCCCTGTACTTTTTTATTTTTGAAAGCTATGTATTGTATCTACTTATGTTTTGAGACTGTATAAAAGCAAAAGTGTAATATGTGTAATAATTAGAAAGTAAAGCGATACTAAATTTGGCACATATTTCGAATATCAATTACTTTTACGTATACGTCCTTATTTTTATTTTTCATTCTTTAATGATTTAAACAGTATGTAACATTCAGGAATAACAAATGCATGTTATCTCCGTGTGTTCTGTCACACTGTGATTGTTAATTCTGCTCGAATATTTTCTGAATCACAATCGTTCTATCTATCGATTTAAGTCCATACAAATTATATAAAAATTAATTTGAATAATAATATATTATTATAAATATATTATTATATAAATATAATAAATTACAAATTACGTAAATTATTGTAAAAGATAATGATACGTATCTGTGTCAAACTGTAATAAATCAATATTAATTTCTTAATTAAGATTCGCATTGCAAATATCGATATTGCATGACAAAGCTCCTTGATAAAATTGCATTAGTAATAGTTTATTGATTTGAAGAACATTACATCATGATACATTTCTCAAAGATAAATTTAATTTAATTTAAATAGAAGAGAGTTTAAATAAAAAAAATCCATATTTTATTTAGATATGTTTAAAAAAAATGTCTTTCAATAATAATCTAAATAAAATTATGTTACAATGATTTATGTGTTGTACGTTACTGCGACATGTTTTATATTTCTATGAGCTTGCTACCACGTTATACATTACTCTGTTCCAATGAAATGTCTAAAAACATCTCTATGAATACACAAAGCTCCTTCTTTCGTTTTACATTTACGATGCGCTCATTCTACTTTCTTTCGCTGTATTATCATTTCGTATGCTTTTTCCGCCGTTTTCTCGTCGCCTCGACGACGCAACAATCCCATCTGACGACATTTCTGATTGTATTACCAAGATAGACATCTCTGTCCAGAAATTCTTATTACAGTATTTTTCATGAAATGACGTTAAGGTAAAGCAAAGTTAAGCATTACCGTCAACAATCAATAATCGAATCTGTTTGCGCAATATGACTGTTGGATACAAAGCTGCAAATTAATTTGCAAAATGGCATCGTTACATAAATTATAACCACTAAATTGTATAATATTTCCTGTGATAGACCGTGAATGTAATATTTGCAAATAATTTATACATTATAATGTCAGCTTATTTGAGATCAAACTTATTAATATTATTATTATTATTGTTATTCTCAATTGTAATGAAGCATAATAATGGCAGGTTGTTTAAACGAAAGTTGACGTGATTACATAGTTGATATTTCAAATGTTCATGTCATCCCAAGTAATTTTATGTGACTTTTTAACTTCCGTTGAAAGAAACAGAAAGTGATAGAACGTGAAGAAGCAATTTATGGACGCTCGCTGATACTTCTTTCGAGTGTACAACTCGCAGAAATCTTCCAAACGGTTTCGTAGTTCGTCGCATATTCTTCCTAGTGGCCGCCCTTTTCATCGCAATGGCGAGACGGTAAAATTGTTTATTTTCCCTCCAACTTTCTCTCTCACGTTATATACCGCATGCCGCCCGTCGCGCACAGGTCCCATAAAACGCGCGCGATTATTCTAGGTCACTTATTCGAAATAAACTCTGCGGATAACGCTCTGAGACTTAGCGGTGCATTCTCCTTTTCCTTCGCGTTGCAATCCCTGAATTCGTGCAAATTCATTCGTGCGTAACAATCAGGATAACTCCACCGAGTACTAACTCTCGTATAAAAGTTTTATCGTTGTTGGCAGAATTGTTTCGCTAAGATAAAAAAAGAAATAATAAACATTGACGCAATAAATAGTAATTTTTCAAAATTTTAAACAAATGTTTAGAAAATTCTTAAAAAAAATTTATAAACATATGATTTTAGAAACTTTTATTTGTATTTTTCAAATATATAGCACAAGTTGGAAAAATGTGCTTTTATACATTTGCTGACTTTCTTCCCCTTTGCTTCTTATTTTATCAAAATTTTTATAGAACTTTTCACATTTAATGAAAAAAGTAAAACCATTCTTTTTAAAGTATCTTGAAATCTTTTATATTTTTATATTTTTTCGTTACTTCATATGCCTATATTTTTTAATAACGTCTTATTTGTCAAAATTGTATTTTAAGTTGTTCTTCTATATTCCTTTTGCGAATATCTTATTGTAAAAAAAAATTGTTTCATCCATAGTTCGATGTACTATTTTAGAGAAAAAAATATTCGATCGCAACGAAGACGTTTCAAAGCGCAACACTATCCCAGAAAAGATGCACTCATACCCTTCTTGCTTATATAACTTACAAGTAGGCGGAAACAGATCCTCATATCTCTCTGTAATACATATGACGGAAACGAGGATCCGTATATCTAAAGGGGCAATACTCGGGATAGTAAATGAACGGTCATTCAAGGAAAGGCTAACATCCCTATTGGACCGAGATTTCGCTTGAGCTCGAACTCGAGCTTTTCCTGCTGAGAGGACACTTGTCAGCGCTATGTCGAGAACGTTTGGAACACGACGGCCATCAATAATAGCGATTGCTGATACTTCGGTGGCAGATCCTCGTGCGCGAGATATCGTTTTCCAGACGTTTCAATTTGACCTGCTCAAATATCCGCTTGATAATCCGCGAATGATATCGGCGTAGATTCACTTAAATTCGATAAGCTTAGACAGGGATTATTGAAATTCTAACTAAAGATATGGAATATTTTTGGAGGAATATGAGAATACCCACTCTTGAAATGTTTTCTCCAAAGCTGATTTCAAAGATTGTTCTAACAAACTTGCGATACAAAATATTTTTGTAATATATTGCATAAAAATTTGTATACCGTGTCACACAGCAATTTTCTCAGTGTAGCATAAAGCAATATCTTTTATGAAGCATAACACAAACATAGCGCTGTACATCGTATGCAAAACATTGCGTGTGTTTCCAGTCTTTTAGAACAGCAAATGTACTTCGTGGTTTTATGTTACCATCTGCTTTTATGTCTTTCATTCCGGCATACAAACCAATGACGAGATTAAAATATCCAAAGTATGGAAACAAAATGAGAATGACAGTGGTGTCTTTTTTCTTCCTCTGAAAGATATTTAAGAAAAGCAAGAGGGAGAAAGAAAGAAAGAGATTATTTATTTGTATGTATAAAGAAGGAAAACGTTGCTCGGGATAACTCTGAACTTCCACATCACTGCATTTTCCGTGTTGGAATGTGTGTCGATGAACCATAGCCCAAGTGACACGCAATCAGCGCAAGAGTTTTCGAAAAAGAAGTTTTTCCGTCGCGAAGGGGAAGTGTCGGAGAAAATCTCGTTGTTAAGAAATCGATGAACTCTCGCGACGAAGTTACGCTTTGACCTCGCTGAAAAGCGCGAAATTTTGCGGGTACAGCAAAGAGCTCTTAAAAGGGCGCCCGGATGCGTTTTCTATGCGAGAAAATACGGGAGGTGCGTTCCACTATTATCGTTCTAAACGATAGCATTTTCTGATTCGCGCAAAGCTTCTGCGTAATCTCCCACGTAAGTGTTCACGTGATAGAAGCGATTATGCACGTGCGCGAGACTAAATGAACTCGGTAGTAACTTAGAGTAGCGTTTATGTCAAAAATTTGTGAATGCTGCAATACTATCGATACAGTTGACAATATGATCAAAAGTATTGTTTTCATACGATTTTTCTGCAGGATTTTCATATAAATTTTTAATTTACTCGGAAGATTTACGTAGCAAACTTACTACTTAGTAAGTACGAACTTCCAGAAGACCTTTGTTTTAAAGAAGATTTTCGACTTCTCTTCGTTTCCTTTGAAAGAAATGAAAATTCTAAAGTCACACGATTGAAATATTTTTTAAACAATTAAAAAAAGAATAAATATGAATTATTCAATTCAAATGCATTACGGGAATGTAATGATTTTTCCCAGCTTTTAAATGCACAAATTCTAATTACATAAATCTATATATAGATGTTAAACCTCTCTCTCGAACTATTTCGAGTAATATGTATTACGCAGTAATTTGGGTCGATATAATAAATCTAATAATATTAATAACATTAATAATATTTACATTACAAACGAGATAATGTTTCATGCTATACACTTTCGACTAAACGGAAGAACGGAATGAGTTGCAACAAGAGTGCAACGAGATCGAAAATAGCATGCTTGTTACGGCCAACAAACCACTTGAGGCTTTCTTATCGTACAATTTTCGTGATGAATCACGTAATACTGTTTTACTCGCGAAATGGATAATAGCATACTTGTAATCTTGATTATGTGATTTTCAGTAAATGTTTCAGATAAAAAATTTATTTTAAAATTACTACGTGAGTTTTTTTAAACAATACAATTTATTTCGAAAAAACATAGATAATTTAAAAAAATTTTTTACGACTATCTAGTACTAATTGTAAGATACACAAGATGTTCGATGTTACAGTTTAGATGTTATATAGATTACTTTTTACGTAGCGATTCCGTTTTAAATAAGTTTGCTTCTGAATAATTTAAATTAAAAAATGTCTTTTTACTTATATCATGTTTTTAATATTATTGTGAGTTTCACAAATGTTTTTTTTATTAATTTAATAATTCAGCCAAATAATGTGTTCGGAATGTATTTGAAAAATTTATAGAAACCGAATAGAAATTTGTAATGGAAATTAAATAAATTAAATAAATTAGACAGGAGCACTACTACTCAATCGAAAATTTTGTACATTATTTTAAAAGAACCGAATTCAACGAAACGGAAGTGGTCTCTGAAAACTACCGGCTATATTTCTTTGAAGTTTCTACGCCTCGATACTCAAAGTTGTACCAAGTTGAAAGTTCTTTGAATTTATGAGTATTTCAGAAAACGAAATTAATAATTGCGCGAAAGGTCGGTCGAGTAAAGCGACTCGAGAACCCACCTACAAATAAAATAATCCGTCTGGCCCTTCTAATTTTTTCCTGCACATTTCAAGGAAAATGTTGGCCGACGTTTGTTGATAGTGTGCAATAAAATCTTTAATACAAATCAAACTGAGATTGTGCATTGATAATGGAATCTGACTGGAATAAAAAATTTAACGCCGTTTCTTTGGTAAAGTTATCTCTTTATAACCAGTAAGAGTGTTATGTATACATTTATGTTCATTTTGTTTCGTTATATCTTAGTTTATCTAATAAAAAATTATGATTACGATTTGTTTTTAAATCTTTCAATGAAATACCTTTAAGGAGAAATAAAAAGTTATTCACTTTAGGAAAAAATTATTAATTGTTTGAATTTCTACTAATCGTTCAATACGGTTAAACCGTAACCGTAAAAACCGCGAAATCGGTTTTAAACCGTCGTAACCGTTAACCGATTAACCGTAAAAATTGGGAGCCCTAATATATATACAATATATTATAACATATATATCTTTTTTTCTATTAGACTGCAGGTTGAAGAGTTGTACATCAAGATTGATATTATCAAATAGCAGGATTGTCTATTTCTTTTAAATTTTCTAGTTCTGATTCATTTTTTTTTAATTCTTTAGTAAGAATCTTTGAAATTTAATTTCTTATTAGAAAAATGATCGAGAATATAACGATTCTTGTTATAGTAAAAATGCAGTTAAGAGTATTCGTTCGTGATTGCGAAACGATGACGGAATCAATCTTCTGTATTTATTTCTAGATTTATTCTTCGATCGAAATACACGATTGTCTTTTTTCTAATAAAAGCGGCATCAGAATTTAATTATCGTTGTTTAATTAGTACTTAGTAAATTTAATTCCGCATAGCGTGGGACAGGAAAACTTACAATTTTACACTTTCTTGATTTGTACTTTAATGGAATATTATGAGAATATTTAGAAAAAAATCCATATATGTATAAAAGATTAAGCTAAATATATACTCTAAATATATATAAATAAGATAAATATATAAAATAAAAAATTATATTTAATATTCTTATTTTAAATTTTTGTGCAATTTTAAAAATAAATTCTTATAATTGAAAGTTAATTCTATAAAACTATTACGTGTTTGAAATTAAATATCACATTGGGAGCCCATAATTTAACATAATTTAACAAAGCGGCAATAAATAATTTGATATTTTTTCTCAATTAGAAAAAACAAACATCACTGTAGGCGATAACAAAATTAATAAAGCCACAATTATTTTACAAAATATTATAATTAAAGCATGTAATCACTACATAACTTACGTGCATTTCCATAGCTGTTTCTTGGATTATTGTCCGTCAAGTGAGTTTTCTTCTCGCAGCTGCGCTTCTTCTGACCCTTAGAACAGTCCGTTCTGAAATATATCACACATTAATAATTAATCATCGATATTGTCCAGTATCATGAAAAGGGGAGAAAAGAAGACGCTGTTTTTCTTTTATAATCGGCTATTGTTGCCGCTGTTGATTCGCAACATCGCGCCAATATTTTCAAACACGTTGAAACAGTAATTCTTCGACTATTAACTTTGAATGGAATGTTAATTATTACATCATGTGATTGATAAGCTTATACATGGCAGGAAGCACGTGCAATAGATTATGTCACGAGAAAAGGAACGCTTTGACGTGGCTTTAGTCTTTTGTGCAATAAATGTTACTACCGAGTTATCTGCTACTGAGAGCTTTGACAATTTTTAATAAAAGAATTTTACATAAAATCTCTTATATACCAACTGGTTTAATTGATAAATATTATAATGTTATATTATACAAAGGCAATATTTCACGTCGGTATGTATTTATTAATATAAATGTAATTGCACATTAGCAATAATATTTTTAATTATATGCTGAAAATATCAATTAAAAATATTGTTAATTTAATTTTTACATTATCAAAAATTCTAAAAATTCATTGTAGAAATTTATTTGTAAAAAATAGAAGCAATCAAGTAAAGTTTATATGATTGATTATATCGTGTGTTATTCTATAAGTAGATCGCAAGTTTTGCGAAAGTTCATTACGAAAGTAACAATCGTTTAAGTTGATGAACGACCAAACGAGAACTAATCAACGAAATCTCGCATCGACGATATCTGGAATGGCCTGGCGCGCCCTTGTTTGTCTTCTAATTAGTCGTGTATTAGTAGGTCAGACAACCAACACCTCTTCTTCTTTTGTAACATTACGCCTTTCAGTCTATTATCCAGATACGATAATCATTAACGATCGATTGGAAACCGAAGACAACAGCCACGGAATTTCGCAACTTGTTCGATGAACAAGTCAAGGATATCGAAGGATCCATTACAGGGTTGTAATATGTACTGGATGTATCAATTCGGTCTTTGTAATAGATACGTGTCTAATAGTTCGCGAAGGCAGAATAGCAGATAAATCAAGAAAGAAAAATAAATCGCGCGCCACAGATAAAATGTTCATTTGAGATAATTTCTATATTAATGCTTAATTTATAACATTCGTGATAAGTTAGCAATAAAATTGTAACTTAAAGCAACATAGTGCAAACTTTAGAACAATTTAGAAAAATTTAGAAAAATTAAATGCAAGTAAGTAATTGGATAGACTAATGTGTGACCACAGCTACACGCGAATATATTGACACTCCGGATTATTTGACATTGTTGGCATATTACGTCTTCAACTATTTGTATGTATAAATGCATACTAACTTTACATACATTAACGCAAGGTTACCAGAATCATCAATAGTTGATTAAAAGCAGAAACCATTCGCGAACAATAATTACGAACAATGGATTGCGAACTCATTCCATGTCACGAACGGATTGGCGAATTTAAATATCAAGGATATGCCATACAGCGTCGGTTACACGTTGCATTATCGATTACATATGCTTCCAAATGGTTATGCCCGTGATACATTGTTAACCATTACGTCAAATTTGTCAAGCTCGATAGGATCAAATTTATCGGCAGGCCGACAATGTTGGCTCGAGCAATAAATCACGGAGCTCATACACGGAGCTCAAATTGTATTAAATTTAATTAAATTCATGGAATTGCTGCCACTATGTATATAGTACGATATAAATTTGGTAAAGGTCTCATATGAAATCGATGATAGGAATATTAATCTCTCTTCGTTCGCTTAGATTTTTTTATAACTATTAAAATATCTTTACACACGTACTATACATAATATGACTAAATTTAAGAAATGCACCGTTTAGTAAAAATTCAGATGGATTCAGACAGATTGCATGTTTTTCACGTCTAATCGATGCGCCTTTCAATACAACATAATGCACGATTACCATTGAAATAGATCAGCGTGTATTGTGATTTCAAGGGTCTCGAGAGATGTTCGAGTGCAGGATGCATTCGAGTGGCGTTCCGCGAGAATTCCCTGCAATGAAAATAGCCTACAATATTGAACAATGGCGCACGTGTTCGATTAGATTAATACAGGCTAATTTGCGGATGTAGAATAATGATAAAGCCAACAGCGTGGATGGTCAAACAATTAAGGAGAAAGCCCCTTCGCCGGGACGACGCTTAGAAAGTCAATTATACCGTCACGGGCATTATTCATAGTCTCGTAATGAGCTTAAATTGAGATCTCACGTTTCTCACGAACGAGTATCTCAAGCAAAAGATCAATTCAAGCTAGAGAAGATTACATTTTCCTTCTTTATTTTCAATATTTGTACATGTGTTTTGCGCAACATGGATTTGTTAGAATAGAAAAGATTAATTATTTGAAATAAAAATATTAGAAATGATTATTTCTTCTTATTACAAGTATCCAAGTGCGCTTCAATTATAACACTAATTGTAAGTTCTTTGACGAAGGCGATGTCAATTTTTTTTTTACAAGAAACTTTTTAGATATAGCGAGTTCTGGATGTTTCTCTCAGTGAATGTCATAATTATAAATTTATTACAGAGTAATTTCGCGAAGCAAATCTAGAGAAGTGGAAGAAGTGGCGTAAGCGAATGTTATAGCATTTGCATTTAATTAAATATTGCAATTTGAGAGAGACATATCAAAATGTATGAGATGTACAGAGATCTCTGTATACACACTCTCTGTGTTGGCATATTGAAGATACTTGTATATTTAGATAAATATAAAGAAGACATTAACTTTACGATATTATAATATTTCTTGCATTGCAGGATTACTTTAAGTTGAAAATATCCCTAAGTAGAAACTCTGGTCAGGCAGTTGATTAAGGATATCCTCAACTCATCTCAATTGCATTCTGTATTCCTTGTGCCCTATTTCAAATTGTTAGATACTTGGTATTTCGTTCGCTTTGCACTTTATTTAATTTGCACTAAAATGTCGATTTCTCCCGTGATAAAGAGAGGATTTCTCTATCTTTGACGACAAAGACGTGAAAATGCAGTTTAATAGAATCACTTTAGTTTTTAAATATACATGTGCGTCAATTTCATGCTTTATAATGAATTCTTATTACTGCGGTTCTTACGATTAGAAAAATATTTTATAAATCAGGAAAATGAAAAAATTTAATATTAATACATTATCGTATCAATGGAAAAATTATATTATATAAGAATAATTAGAAAATGTAAATAAACAAAAAATATTTTAAAGAAAAGCTTCTAAATAATGTTTTGCGTAATAGTAACGTGTATGTTACATATTCACATTAGCTGTAGTGAGGACCGGTTTACAAGACGAGAAGAATTCGTATTCCATTGTAGTCCGCTTTTACGGTTCGTTGGTTCGAATGCAATATATGGAAAATAGCACTGTGTCAGCTGATGCAGGAATAAAAAAAGGACACAACGTAATATCGAGATGCTCGAAATGTTAAGAATGAAAGTTACAGCCATTATAAAATTTTATTAAAATTTTAATATGAAAAAAAGAAAAAAAGGTTAAATTTATACGAATAAAGAATCGATATTAATTTGGAAATAAATATTTCATTAGGCGCTGATAAAATTAAATTCGGATTAAAAAATTAGATTTCTATCGATTTGCAAAATTCTCGACGATTTCACAGTTCTATTCTCTATGAGAAAAATTTTAGGTACTATGTATTCAAAAACTCATTAGTTAATCATAAGAGACACGAGAAATCGCAAATATATTAATATGTAGAGAAACATATATATATATATATATATTACATGTATACAGCAAAATAAAAATTTGCTCCAATCCTTGCAAATACCTGGTGTTCTTATCAAGAAAGATATTAGTTTCATGTCAACTCGACAGATTGAATATTCTATTTGAGATAAAGAATAGCGTCGCTCATTTGTGTTGTGTGCAGCGTGAAGCGTTTCTGAGCTGTCACATTCTTGCGGCTGTACGCCAGTAATCTTTCCCACAAAATTAATAACACAAATATTGACGTCACATCTATGCAACGACGATGTGAAACAAGATTTCGCGAGTTTAATGACGTTTAAGTCAATCCCGCTTAAGACACACGACGGAGATATTTTACATAAGCTTCCGTAACTTCCATAACATATGACTCATACACATCTAGCGTGCCAAATAGAAGGATTATTAAAGGAGAGAGAATCGCTATGAAGTTCTTAAATTTGCATTAGTCAGTTTCCAAGATCAGCAGTTTAATTGCGGATCCACTAATACAAACCCCGGTAAAACGCTAATCTTATTTTTGCTAAAGTTTCTTTGATTACGAAGCTTTTTACTTGCCTTTCCGTGTAATTTGCATGAGGTAGCGTTCTGCATGATATCGTTCGTTAAGCGGATTTTCCGCTCCTTGTTTAGCCTTTTGAAATGCGCGACGCAAACAAGAGATTCCGACGTCAATTATTGGCGTACCAATTTGCCGGAAAGAAAAATACCGAGAGGGAAAACGTATCTCCTACAACGGTATTAGGAAAGAACTTGTGACAGGTTAAAGATACCCGCGGGATCGCTTCAACTTGCCCCTGCTCGTTGGTATACATACCTGGTGGCCTATTTTGTGTCACGCGACGAAAACCCAGAAGTGTGCCTGTTCGCGGCTTCGCGAATCCACTCATAGCAAATCCGCCGGATAAATGGATATTTATTTGCAATTTCACGCTTTGACCATGCACTGTTCGTTACATTCCGATCGATCGGCTGATATTGACGAGTATTACTGCAAATGGATCCAGGATACTCGACTGAGCTTTGCAATGTCCAACAAGTTGTTTTCTCTCACTGTCAGCTGTTCGTTTAAAACGCTGCTTTTTCCAATATTATAATATGCAAACGTATAATTCTAATAAATTGATACCATTGTTGCTGCTCATAAATGTATTTTGTAAATGATTTAATAAATATAGAGAGAAGATGTGTCATATGTTGATAAAAAAACTTGTAGAAAACAATTTTTATTCTCCTAATGTCAATCATTATTTTTATCATGTAGCATTATTATATATAATTCTTTATTATTAATGAACAATTTCTTGCGCATTTAAAATTATTATAGGTATTTGTGTGTTATCAGAAATGACATGTCATAAAAAACATTTATGCTTTGTACAATATCTTTTTATCGCAGCTTGAAATACTTTTTTCATGGCAATGTTGTTTGCAGCCGCCTGCATCTTCGTTTCATATATGTGTTGGAAAGAAAAAATATTGGACTTTTTCCCAGAAGGGATGAAGAAACGGAGTCTTCCATATTTTCCAAGGGTTTCTGCTATTATATCTGCGAGGTAACTTGGATATATTTTTCGAGATGTATTCGAAATGCCTTTGGCGCTGATTTCAGTGTTGAAAAATTTTCTGTTTCTTACATGTGTTCCTATTTAAGAATAACAAAATAAAATTGTACGGTTACATTTCGTACCTTTATTTTTAAGAAAATGTTTCTTAAGTAAATTCTATTCCCATATGTCACTGTAACTACCGTTTCTTCTTTTTCATATTTCACGTTTATGTATGCATTGTACATAAAATAAATCTAAAGAGTTCAGATAAAAGTTAAATTGTAAGATTTGAAAAATAAATATATGATTATATATATCTATTTATTTATTTTATAACGCGATCCAGTAATTACTTTGCAAATTGTTATTGCTAAAAATGAGTAATTATATCTTTTTACCTGTAAAAGTATATATAACTCCTAACTGTTCTTTCCTAATATTTAATTCAGAACGGATTGATTTTACGTCGATAAAAACATCTCATCAAAATTCAGAGCATTTGGCAGAAAAAAAATTTTTTCTTTTTGAGCTATTTTATAACTCTGAAATATATCTGACGGTGTAAAAATCAGGAACCGTACAATTCCGATCTTTTCTTCGTCAAGAATGCATATCAGATGTTTCCAATCTCCGGAAATCACTTTTGCATCGTATTTCCTGGATACCTTACGGATACTTCGGATACCTATGAAATATTTGCGACATTTCTCGAATGCTTGCATCGTACACGATTGTGGCATGCGCTCGCTCGCAAATAAAGCTCTGAAATCGATGTGCGTAATCAGTTGCGGGAATCATCGATTGTAAGGATAATAAGGATTGAATTATACAGAGACGCGCTCGCGTGGTCACGGCGACGAATGTACGGACAGTCAATTGGGACATTGCGGTGGCTGGTCAGATCATGAACCTTGTCCGAGATAATACAATTCGTATATAGCTCTGCCAACGCTTCCTCGATTTCTCAAGGGCCTTGCAGAATTTCAATTCCGTTTGAAACTGATAGTTGGACAGTACACCTACAGAAATATACGTCCCAAAGGCGTTGAATGATGAAAAAATAATTATCTACGATGCCAACGAGGCCTCCGCGATAGCGATTTCAATTAACTTTTAATAAAAAAGATTAATGTTTTTAGCACAGCGTTTTAATAACTACAAATAGAATTTCAAAAGCGCGCTGTTTATTACATTTGTCTTATGTAAATGTGTATGCGCGCGATTATAATCCTTTTTGATCTTTTTCATGATTTATAACAAAGCTTTCTAGTTAAGCTAACAAGTTCATGCTTTACTCGTGACCTTAATATTGGTAAATTACTTCCGATCTTAATTCGATGAAAGCGCCGACGCAACGAACGGGTAGACGATAACAACGTGGCACGCGACATCGTGTTTGCTTTAAGTTATAGACTGCCCTTTCTTAAGGACGCGGTAATACATGTTGTCTGTAATTACGTCATTCCACTTGTCAGGGAGAAGCAGAGACAAATATAATATACTCGTCGACACACCTACCCACGTTTCGCAATGGAGGGTAATCTGATTTCGGATCAAGACACGCCTAGTTTAAACTTTCAAGTCTTCGTCAATCTCAACACCCACGAGACGCTAGATTTGTTAATGACAAACCGTCCTTTCAGGTGCCTTCTCATAAAGCAAGCTCGTTAAGTATAGTTATTTTAAGAACTGCGAGGTCGTCCAACTGTAATCTAATCGTAATTATACGGATGGTTGTCGTGATGTCGCGGGTTGGTTATTTACAGAACTCGGAAATCTCTTCTTGAATCTGTCCCCGTAGAATTTATTTTCATTTGCGACCGAGGCATATTTCTCTAAGTTTCAATGAATATATATTTCCGATTTTTTTAACAATAAGGAATATGAAATAATTATTGATTAGACAAGGTTTAGACAAGGCACACTTACGAATATTTATGCAACTCTGCTTTTAGTCATTGCGAAAAGAAAAAGATTTCGTTCTTGTTGAAATCTTCATAAAATATTCGTTATTATCTAACGCAATCATTCGCAAAAACAATTATGTAGTCTAGCTTAGCAAAAGCACCAAGAGAAATCTTTACAGTAAACTAGAAAATAAACTTTCAGACAAAAGATAAACCCAACGTTTTGCAAGTTGAATAACGTCAAAGCTAACAATAAGATGAAAAAGGGAAACGAAAGATGAGTTCGAAACATAAAGTTGCGATTTAATTGGCAACTAGTACAATCTCAGAGCAAGTGATAACAATCACTTTCATCTGAGGAGCGATTTAAGATACTATTCGACCAACCGAGTACTCGGAACAAGTTTCCCGTCCGGCAAATTAATTGCTTCCAGTTTCAATGCCCACTTCCGGCTCGCAAGGGTAGACAAATTGATTAAATAAAAATATTCTATTCTCAGTTACACTGTAAAAAATTGTCCCAATATTATCCACTTTAATATATGTAAACTTACATAAAAATTTTTTACAGTGTATTGTAATTTAGTGGCTCGAATTCTGGTACATTGTTCTTTCGCGTTACTGAAAATTCCGTTATTTATCCCGTTGTGTTAACGCCTGTAATTATATACTGTAAAACATTACTGTAAAATCTTACACTGTAAAAAAATTTTATGTAAGTTTCCACCTATTAAAGTGGATAATATTGGATCAATTTTTTTACAGTGTACTGAATAAAGTATAAGCTTATTCGACAAGCCTGGTCGTGGCTTCCGCGAAATATGTAACATGTAATATGTAACATGTTCTGTTATTTGGAAAATGAGTAGACTGTCGAATCATGTTTCGATCGTTATTATGCAAAATTACTGAACGAAACAGGAGATGCAAAATTTTCTCGGCAGGTGAAGGTGCAGAAGCGACAGCTATTTATTATTTATTAAATCTCGACATAATGTCATAATTCACGAGAAGAACCTTATGCGAGGGTTTAGGGAGCTTCAACATGCTTTTTCAAGTGCGCTTTACTGCTGAGAGCTCCCCATAGGTCGGTGGCGTTGGGTAGATCCTTCAGGCTAGAGTTGGGAGAGAGGCTAGAAGTATATCATTCTCCATGACTGAATAAATTTCAACGTGATACGCGATCGTTTGCCATATGCAACGCGTACAGATACGGAGAGGACGTATGGAGACGATGTTATTTGGGACATAATTGTTTAAAGTCGTGATGTAAAATATTAATCGATGATTCCCAACTTATTTATAATAACTTATAATATCTTGGATTGATATTAGATTTTTTAATTTAATTAAAAATGTAATAGGGTCAATTAGATAAAAATCACTATAAGAAATTCAGTAATATTTCATCCAAGTAATACACATTAATATCTACTGGCACTTTAACCTACCAAACAACTTTGGAATATGTAATACAGTTAATCGTAATATTATCATTTGGCAAAACGTCTAGCTTCACCATTTTATCAGACTATAATATTTGTTTGTTCATATTACAATGGAAATCAAGTATAATTGAATCTAATAATCCGAATGATAGCCGTCAATCGCACGTGAGATCCTTCAAATTGGAGGATTTAACTTAAGAGCTTCGAGTATTGAACGATTCATTAAATAAAAATGCTAAACGTAATATTGAATAAAGAAAAAAATCATCATTACAGAATGAATTAAGTACTCTCATTGCGTAATATTTTTTAATATTGCCTAAGTCAATTAAGTAATTATTAAGTTTTAAGTTTTAAGAGTCAATTAAGTAATTATTAAGTTAAGTTTTAAGAGTGAGCGAGCGAGAGAAAAACAGAGAGAGATTGTTTTGTTTTTCAGACTTACAGAAGACGCAATTTTTTTTCTTAACTCTTATTTGTATATAATATAAATAATTAAATTTCAATGTGCAAAATAAAATTTTTTCTTAGGTAATTAACAAAAAATAATTAATATATTACATTTAAAAGGACTATAAAAAATCTATAAAATAAAATAAGAGAAAAACCCACCACTAACTGCATTGACATTTATCGTCATTATTAGATAAAGTATTAAATTGACGAATTCAAAGTATTGCGCAAATCAATTACAACACAATTCATCGAATAAGTGGCGAAAGAGGAAGTCGTACGATTCCTATTGTGAACCGACGGGTGGCATTTGTCGGCGAGTCCGTTGTTAATTAACAGATGACGTATGTCTACGAGGGATCGTGTTAACTGCTAATTGACGTTGTTTTCAGCGTTAACTCTCGCTCAGTTACCTGTACCTGGATCTCTGTAGGTTCTCTGCAATTATATACGATTTAACGTTCGCACTATTGTCTCGTCTAATGCCTCGCGCGAGAATTAATCCTCAATTGCGTGAGCGAAGCTCCAATTGCTCTTATTATATATCAATACATTGAATCGAGATGCTTATCCCTTCCTTACACCTAACTTACGCTGACACAGTTCCGGTGAAATAATGTTCGTTCCATGTTTCTCATAAATGTTGGATTTTTATCACGGCATTTGTCGAGAAGTGCACGCTTGATTATACGTAACGTAATTGGAATAATGAATAAAATAAAGTTATAGGTATCTATGTTCTTATTGTATTCACAATAAGGAAATGGCATGAGTTCATAATTGACAGAAACAGTAATAACAGTTTTGTGCAATTTTGAAGACAATTTATCGTAAGCACATAATAATTGTTGAAAATGTTCTAAATAATTATCGCGACAAATGTGATAATTGTTTCAGCGCGTGATAATTCGTGTCTTGTATATACAGTCTCTAAAATCCTTTGAAGAAACACAAAATATATATTTTCTAGAAATAGAAAAAGTTTTCTGAAAATTACTACGAGAAGAAATAATCTCTCAAAAGAATTATATCTATAAAAAGCTTTCGTTAAAACGGGACGCATTCTATAAATTACTTCTATTCGTATTATTCATTAATATCCGGAAAAGTAATTGGATTTTTTTTCAAGGCGAAGGTTCATTCTATACAAGAAGCATAAACGATTGGAAGTAACGAGACGTCCCACGCGTATATACTGGCCCCACAATTACGGAACTAAATTAACACTAACGTCTGACGCATGAGGGTCGTATCGCAGCTAAATTTGATTACAAAGATACTGATTCTTTGTAGCGCGTGACAACATTGGAAATAGAATGTCATGTAATACGTCGACAAACGCTGTCGCAATAAAAGTCTCGATCGTTGTCGTGATCATGAACCGTTTTATTTATACTCACGCGAGTCCCATTTTTCTTAATTAATACAACGGATCATCGTAAACCCAATTACATATCCACTCCATAGTACTACTAATGCAAAGGTAATGTAAGATATAATTACGATCTTCCTTTACAACAACGTTGCACCACCGCAAAGATTGCATTTGAGATAAAATAAAAAATCTACAATTGGCACTTTTTCTAGAATTGACACTCACTCGCTTTGACATTTTGACCAGATTATGTAGCGTTGATACACGTATTAAATTTCATAGGTTTGATGTGATGTTTGTAACACCGTTTGTAACACAATCTTCCTATATTTTTTCAAAATGTCTTTCGAAAACCTACGCAGTAAATGTTTAATTTCTGATTTAAATGTTTCAAAGAATAAAAAAAAAATAGAAATTAGTTTAGACATTCAGAGATCTTGTCGGCAATGTAATTAAAATTAGGAATTAATTTTTTTTTCAATGGTAAATTAAAATATTTTTACACAATGTCTATCCGAAATTTTCAATAATTTAGCTCCACTATATTTTACCACAATAAAATTTTGTCTGTATTTCAATGAAAATTCTAAGAACAAAATTATTAGTCTCAAATGATAGGGATGTATTGTCGATCAATACTTTGAAACAAAAGAACGGATCGTGGCCTTGTGTAGCACCATCGGTCATTGCTAATTGGTTTACTTCATCAAGTGTCGTCTTGCAATTAATATATACTGACGTCAATAAAGGTGTGCCGTTTTAATAAAATGACACATATGCAATACATCGGAAAATTATGATTAACATTGATAAATTTTTCATCAAGGTAGAATAAATAGTTCGTCTTTAAATGTTACATATTTAGCATATGTTTAAAAAATTTAAAGAACAATTTAAAGATTTCAAGAGGTTAATTTTTATCTGTAAAATTAAGACTTGGAGAATCTATTGACTAGCAGTTTAAGAACCATACAAAAAATTATGCATTTACATTTAACTATTAATTATTGCGCAAATGATGTAGTTTAATAAAAGTCAAATAATTACTTTTTCTCGATCATTTAATTATCCTCTCTGGCAAGTTTGTGAACGCTTGTCGGTTTTTAAATTCCTCACGTTTCCAAGTGACAGCGAAACGACTTTTCTCTCTGTAGAAATCCACAAATGAATCGAGTGGGAGAAAACCGACGACGTGTTTCTCACTTATCGCTTAAGGCTATGTTGTTTTATGCAAAGAAGCGTCGCGACGCTGGCACAAGCTTCACCATGGCAAATATGTTCGTATTTGCACCGCCTATTTAAATATTATTCATGTTCTTGCTTATATTGCTTGTATTCTTATTGAAACCTTATCGAAGAATTAAAAAACAATTTAAAATTTCCTTTGCAGCTTTTATTTTTACATTTACAGACGTAAATAGGAAAAAGTCGAGCAGCACAAGAGAACAAACATATACATACGTAATAAAAAGTGTAAAATATATTAATAAATTTAATATAAAAATATAGTTAAAAATTACTAGTTATATTTCCAAAAAATCTGATAATACTTCTTCCAAAATCTATATGTGTATATGTGTGAAAAATACATTTTCTCTACTGTTTGAAAATTTGTCGATCGCATGGGGCTGATTATCAATCATCGCGCGAAGAACATTCGCACGAGGAAAACGTTGAATCGATCTTCGTGTGTTTGAACAGAAACTTTCAACGGCGCGTGTTCGTAAATGTATGTTCTTTACGAATGGTCGGTTTCGCGAGAAAATATCCCTTGCACTTTACACAAACCGGATCGATCCTTGGAGAGTGATGTAAAAACGCGATTCAATTTTCTCACATACATACACACGAGTGCATTATAGGACAATTAATCATTCTCTTCTTAAAAATAACATTAAAACTAAAAACGCATTAATAATGAAAAATATTTTGTATTTTATTCGTAATTTTAATTCAATTTGAATTTACTTCTAATTGTACTCTTAATTTAATTTTAATTCACTTCTAGTCGTGAGAGATATCGAGTCTCGTAAGTTTTGAGAAACAAAAAGTCTACTTGAAAATAAAATATGGTACATAATGCAGCGAGAACTTCTTCCTACATACCGATAAATTCTTTCTTTTACACCATATGGCCTTACTGCATTTGTCGTACCGCTTTTTGTTCGTGTCAGCAAACAAAAAATTACATTTTTCTTTTTGTTCCTCTGTTTGCACGGAAGTTTGTTGTCTTCATTAAGTATGTACGCTTGAAAATCGATACTAATTATCACGTGACAATTAAAGACTTATTATTGCAAACATTGCTGTTCAAATATTTCTTTTGTAGTTAAAATCCATTTTAAACGATCGATGAATTATTACTCAAAATTTATAATAAAATTCTATTTATAATTTTATAAACCGTATGACAAAAGATTTTTAAGATTGACGTTTCTAACTATAAAATAATGGCTATTTCACGTCGCGTTGTCTTTCGAATATTAGGAAAATATTCCAACGATGAGAAAAATTGTGATCGCGCTTTCTCAAGTGATCAACGTTTGCGCGTTATTTATTAATATCAACATATTTAAAGTACCTTCTTAGCTTGATGCAACGCATTTTCATATTTAACCAACCTTCTCCTCGTTAAGATAACCGTATCACTGTTTGCGTTACGGCGGTGCAATTTCGCGCTAGAAACTTCCTGTGATGTTATTAACTCCGCCGCATATATGCCCGGCGAAAATTTTGAAATTCGTGCAGTAGGCGCAAAACTTAAGCGCAGTTTCGAGAGATAATTTACCAAATTTATGCATCTCACTATTTAATATCGTTAAACTTTATCTTTCCTTGCAAAATCCATCTTCGACGTTCTATAATTCACGTTAGTTTTCAAGACAGAATTTTATTTATAATTCTACATATATATATGCCGCGTAATTTTATGTATGCGTAAATATATCTTTATGTATATATTATTACGGGCGTATTATTTCTAATTTTTTAAGTATTTTTCTGTATTACACGACATATACAATTATAAGAGTAGAATTTTATTTAAAATCCGCAAAACTTTGATTCGCAGCGTATTTAATATTATATTTGTTGACGACCGCAAAGTCGCGGATAAAAATATGCGGAATTAAAAAAGCGTATCCAATGACTTACTCATAATTCATAGTGATTAATTTTCCTCCGTCTTCATCGCTGGCTGGTTCTTCGCAATTTGTCACACACTCACACACATGCCCATCAGAATTTAAATTTCACATGATTATCAACCCTCTCGATGAATTAAGTGGCGCGAATCTCGCGGAAGCATCGATCACTGCGAACGTATTACAAACTTTCCGAATTAAGTTCTCTACGTCGGCCGACATATTCGAAATCTTCACGTACGTATAAGCTCCTTCGGGCGACTTCGGCTGCTGTCGCTGATTGTCGTCTGATTTACCGCGCAGCCGACCGACACGGCAAGTTTCACTCTCGCGTATTTTCACTTTTATATTTCGGCTGATTTACGGCGCGGCAATAACTGCAATGCGTAAAATTCGTGAATATACGTCTGAGAGAATTGCAGTGCTCGAGAGTAAATGCGTCGCGAGGTGAAAAATGTTGTGAACACGAGAATTGAAAGCCGCGATCGGATAAATACCGCTCGGGTGTCCTCGGCGATTTCCGCCAGTCGCCGGCTCGGTGGTGCGGCGCTATGCCTTTCGGCCGCGCTAGGCCGCTCGGTCACATTCGGTCATCTCCGTTGTCGGTTGACGATCTCGCGCCGCGCCGACTCGTTCGCCATCTTGACGTTTGAATGACGCATACGGATCGCCGGTAGTTGTAAGTATCGCGAGTTTTTCGTATTTTGGCTGATTTACAACGCGACGAGGACCGAAACGCCTAACATTCGTCAGTGTATACGTACGGAAGTGTGTGATGCTCGAAAATATGTGCGTCAGAAGCATGGGCGTCAGCCGGGAGAGGGGGAGGCAAGAAGGGACACTTCCCAGATAGCATGATGGTTTATATACGTTTCATATACATTTCCTAAATGTTTTTAACATATTAGAAATACGTTTAGGAAACGTATAAAAAACCAACATGTGCAACAACTACTCAGTCAGCAAAATGTTGGCAGATTGTCAGCAGACTGGCAACAGATTTGATCAAAATGTTAGCAGATTGAGCTCATCTGAGGTCCCATTCTGCTAACATTCTGTTGACAGAATCTGTTGACATCCTATCTTAACAGACTGACAGCAGAAATTCACAGGTTCTGTCAGATTTCTGACAGCAGTTTTCAAGCATTATCAGATATTACAGAGTCTGTTTGAAATCTGTTACTTTTCTGATATCAGATCCTGGCAGCAGGATCTGCTCGATTTCTGCTGTCAATCTATTGACACAGGATGTCAACAGGTTCTGTTACATTTCTCAAAATGACTCTAAAATGTCATTATTATGTCATTTTATTACTGCTTTCGCGTTATTTTGATGTCAATATGATGTTATTATAATTTTTGTTCCTGCAGAATTGTCCCCTGCAGAAAGTTTTAATATTAAAAGGTGTGTAATTATTAAACTATACATTACAATCAATATGGAAGTAACATTTTATGTCATGCTCCCTCCTCCTGAAATAAATCCTGGACGCCCTTGGTCAGAAGTGTGATTGTGCGAAATTTCGCGGAGTGAAAAACTTGTCGGAGCGCGATTACGAAATTTCGTATTTCGGTTGATTTACGACATGACGAGGACCGAAACGCCTAATATTCATGAGTGTACATGTTCGAAAGTGTGTGGCGCATGAAAATAAGTGTGATTGTGCGAAATTTCGCGAGGTAAAAAGCGTGTCCGAGTGCGACCACTAAATTCATTGTGATCGGACAAATATCGCTCGGACGCTCTCGGCAATCTCCGTTGCTGTTTCAGTTGCGCGCGAAGTTACCTGCACTATATCTTGGCGTTTGAACGACGTATGCGTCGTGAGAGCGATTGTGCGAAACTAGGCGGAGTAGAAAGCATATCGGAGCGTGACATCGAAAAATCGCGATCGGGAAATGTAGCCTTCGGATGCTCTCAGCGATCTCCGTCAATCGTCGTCTTCATCGCGAAATCGCTCTCGCCATTTTGGCGGGAACGACATACACTGATCGCCGGTGGTTGCAACTTCGTTGTCGTGAGTTCTTTTTCGTATTTCGGCAGATTTACGACGCGGCGATAACCGAAATGTCAAACATTCGTGAGTATACACGTTCAGAAGTACGTAAGTAGTGTTCGAGAACAAACGCGTTGCGATCGCGATGTCGCAAAATATCGCGAAATGAAAAATGGGACGCGCGATAACGGAAATACATCGCGGTTTTGTGGCTGCGTCGCTCGAGGATAGTTGGCAATCACCGTTAGTTGCCATTCTGATCGCCCGCAAAATTGTTCGCCATCTTGGAGGTCGAATGACGTAAACTGATCGTCGATAGCTGCGCCCAGAGGGAATTCTTTTTCCTACTTCGGTGAATTTATGGTGCGCTCGGTGATGAACGTATACGGTATCCGGAGGTAGTTGTACGGCGGAAGCAATCGCGATAAGAATTTCCGCGGGAATCTCGACTGTATACGTGATTGAAAACGGACATCGGCGAGGGCCAAGTATCGAGCTTTTTATTTAACAAGGACGCTCAATCATTCCCCGTTATAAAACAAGATCGTTAAAAAGCAAGACATTATCGCAATAATGCGGAATTTCATAGTAAAGTTGTACTTGGAAATGAAATTAATACGTATCTGATCGTAAATAAAATTTGTGTCGTAAAACTCGTAACTGTGTTTCCAGAAACAGTGTAATCAAATTTTAAGATTTAAAAATTTTCAAGCCTTTAGGTACATTTGATTTTGTGATTTTTTCTTGTAATATTGAGACTCAAATGCGCACCTATTACATCTAAAATAAAAAAAATTACTCTTGATTATAGTATATCGCATTGGTAGAAAGCAAATGTTCCAGAATTTCAAATAAACTTCGTGCAATCGTACTATTACACGCGGACAATATACGTCGATAGAATAACGTAATTCATTTTTTTTTAAATAAATATAATTACGACTGTAATATTAATCGTATTATACGTGATAAAGATATACATATATGTATGCGCATAAGTTAATGGAAAGTACTTATATTCGTAGTAATTATTTAGCAATTAGCAATATTTCTATATAATAATTAGCTGATATAATTCTAATATAATAATTAGCAGTAACATATTTGTATGACATATGTATTTTTTACATTAACCATGGTGACTGCTTGAAGTTTTTTTTATAAATTAGAAACGTGAAATAGTAACAGTTAGTGCTGAGATTGCTAATTATAAAATTTTGTACACGAGTTGAAATATATGCGGTAGTAATTACACAGTAAAAAACATTTTGTGTGTGTTAAAATTTTCCCGTGTAGAAAGTTTTTTGTTAAATTTCTAACACGGTCGTGAGTTAATTTAACATAGCGTCGTTGTGTTACCTAAACTTTTCTATGTTAAATTAATATTAACCTTTTTTAAGAGTTTAAATAACAATTTATATGTAAGGGCATGAATTCTTGGTGATATATTTTATATGTTAAAGTAAACAGATGAATTGTGTTACTTTCCTTTTTATAAGTTACTATGTGTTAAATTGATATAATTCTTGTGTTATTCATCATAAAATATCAAAACTAAAAATAGAGACGTTTCTCAAATGTTAAAAAAACATTTCATCTTTGTTATATTTAACATATGTTTAACATATTTAACATTATACATATGTCAATTTAACATGTACTTTGATTTCTGACAGCGTCCAAATGTTAAATTTTTTGTTAATTTTTTACATATTATTTTTATTACTTTTTAACCCATTTACTTTATGTTAAATGAACACAAAAATTTGAGTGGATTAATTGGGACATATGAAATGTGTTAAATTTAACACAAAATTTTTTACTGTGTAGCAATAATCGCGATACTTTTTAAATTTAAATTAGCCGCGGTCATTGTAGATTAGAGATTGCTGTAATCGCAATTATTATAAAAATCCTTTATTTTATCACGTTTAAATTATGATTTTTAATTATCGAAAATAAATATTGTGTGAAAATAGTCATATAATACTAGGTACTGAGAAAAATGTCAAACAAAGATCCTTGTATTACGCGAAGGTACAGCAGCATACCAATTTTGGCACTTGAAAGTTTTTTAATATAATTAAATAAATTAGCAAGCTCCTGCTAACATCAATATCTTATATCATCCCTAATGGAAAATCTATCTTTTGATGTATGTGGCATATTATTTGCATAACGTCCTATCGTAAATGTGAAAGCAACGAATACGCAATATTTCACTACCGTGTACAGTCCAATGAATTTCAATGAATCGAACGTCGTGTTCGAGAGTGAAAAATAATCGTGTACGCCGGAAACACGATTACGTTTTCACAATTCGCGTCGGTCACGTGTACGCGCGCATGTGTGTGAGATATGAAGGAACTTAGACACGGACAAGTGCCAGGAACAAGGATCGAGGACTCGAGGATGCGTGCCGCGACCAAGAAAGCAGTGAATTCCAATTTCTGATGTTGGACGCTGCCCACACCGGATATCCCAATATCCGGTTACAGCTGCGAATTGTAGGTGAGTGCTAGATATTAAGTTTCGTTCTTTTCAGCTGCACTTCTTAACACTTTCTGTGGTTGAAATGGTAAAAAAAACTACATACGTACATACTCTGTATACACTCTGAAAGAAGACGTAAAAAAAAACGACAAGATCGGAAAATGCAACTTGAAAGTACCTACAATAGATAAAAGAGCCGTAGATATTTTGTTGTGTCATTATATTAGATTATTCGAAAAACAACGGACGATCATTTTACTTTGAATTTGACAATAAAAATTATTACAATAAAATTTGACAATAAAAATTATATTTCCGAAAAATGCCGATAGAGGAATACGCGTCTAAAATAATATAAAAAAATCATCAGAAAATGATTTATCTTATTTGCAATTAAAATTAAATTGTTTAAAATGAATTATTATAGAAACACTAATGAAATTAATAAAATAATGAAAGTTTTCAAATTAGAATCAATAATATAAAGATAAATTACATAAATAGTTTGCAAGTAATTTTTTCAATTTTTTTTGTTTTGCGTTATTGGGAGATCGCGGTTATCTTACAGTTAATGGAAAAATAATCATTAAGTGAGTTAATTAAGTTAGCTACTGATATATCCTCCGTATCATAAGTATTTGTATGTTTCAAATAGATAAATAATTCAACAAGAGTTTACGAGAAAATATTTTTTATATTACAAATTCGTTATAATTTAATCATTTCTCCAACGCAATACTCATAATCCTTTGAATGTACATACGGATGAAACAGTAATATATAAACAGTAATACTTTATAAATATACTGTAGAGAGAGATAATATCAAAATTGCAACAGGATATATATAGCTACGTGCAATCTGTAATCAAGATAATTTAATTTAGATTATGGAAGGTAATGTTAACCAATGTTGAAAAAGAATGTAAAATTAATTGATATGTCATTCATAAAAGTTTCCAAAGAAAATGAAAACTGCAAGTAAATCTTTCATTTACGTGGGAATAATTGAATCATTTTTATACGTAAAATTTAAGATTCGAAATTTACACCGATTATGACTTCTATTGCACAATGAGGAGATAAAGATATTCTACAGAATTTAAATTGTAAATTATCTTCAAGATTTAAACAATAATATAAATCTAATTACCATATGAACGGTATTTTATTGATTTGAAATTTATTGATGCTGAAATATATTGATTTTTTACTTTCCATATTGTTCAGATTATTTAGCATTTTTTATCTCGTTGGAATCCACGATTTAAATAACCGTGAAAGTGAAAAGTAAATTACGTGTCATTCAAAACTGTTCTTGAAGCTTTGTTTAGTAAA
Source organism: Tetramorium parvispinum (assembly GCA_011638315.1). Classification (NCBI taxonomy): domain Eukaryota; kingdom Metazoa; phylum Arthropoda; class Insecta; order Hymenoptera; family Formicidae; genus Tetramorium; species Tetramorium parvispinum. The sequence continues at coordinate 27,042 of VBVR01000322.1, read as the reverse complement.
ATTTCATTATACCATTGTTCAATAAAATGGATTATTCCATGGATTATTCTATAAGCGCTTTCTATCTTGCAACATGCTCTCTATGCATAACTAATAATGAAAAGATGTATAATATATGGATAATACAAAATGGGAACTGACGCAGGACGTTTATTCTTACTTGTTATAATGTTGTATTGCCAATCATTACCTGCTTTGTGAGATCTGCATGGTTGATCGAGATAAAAAGCACATTTCGATAATTAAAAAAAATTAACCGTAAAAAATTAGAACACGTCATAGCTCATGCTGCGACTATAGTAAAAAAAGTAAGATAAGTTGTAATTACGACTGTATTTCATTTATGTATATTGCATAAGGCAAAGTCATGTATTGTTTATATTCAAATGCGCTCTAACTTATATTCTGAAGCACTGTGAATCTATTGCAAAAAATAACAAACTTTAGGCGGTTTAATGAAAATATGAAGAGAAGAATATATATACATATATATATATATATATATGCAGATACAATTACAAAATAATTTTAAATCTTTCCCTTAACGCAATGCTTTTAGGAATTATTACTTATTACTATTTAATTATTACTATTATTTAACATGATAATTATTTAAAAATGATAATAATACAGTCTGACTAAAATTTTTATTATTAGAGAAGTGGTTATTTTGATCTTTGTAATATTTTATGTCATTGAATTTGATTGAATTGTTAGATCATAGATTTGTATTTTCGTTTCGTGTTGCATAATTTTTCTCAAACCTGTCACTTACTTCGACATTCACGTGTGTTGCTTTTTTGTTCGTTTTTTGACCTATCGCAGTCTGTTGCTGTCCCCGTTAATATACCGCACATAAATATTGATTATATACTTACGCGTTCACAGGTTCACGGGGAGAAAACGCGAATGTAGTCGTGAATCATTGCAAAAATACAGGTGGACGTGTGCTTGCGTGTTTTTGGTTGCAGTTTTTTCGCGCTTGTATTTATTTTTGTATATATATATCTTAATGCCACATAACATGATGACGTTCTTTCACGTTGTAGGATTTCATGTAGGTTTGTCGGATATATAATTTTACTAGAAAATTGCGAGCATGATTTACACGGATTAACAAAACGATTCAGTGAATACACATTTTACAGTTTGCGAAATAATCTTATTTTGTTGCTTACAATTTGTTAGCGAATTTACGGTGATTTTTAGCTGAATGAAAAATTTCACAAATTTTTCATGTCAACATTTTTAAAAACGTTTCACTTAAAAAATTTATTTATAATAACATAATTATGTGTAAACGCTATCTTTATTTATGTTTAATTTATCAAAATTTCTTCAGTTTTAATTGCTTTACAACTAAAAATACTGAAAATTCTTTAACTTTCTTTTTTTTTTGTCAGTGGATTGAGATGCTACATACATACTTATATTGAAAAAGACAGCGACAAGCAAAGTGCCACTCTTTTTGTCATCTTGTTTCGTCAATATTTCAAGCGCTCTGCGTACAAGAATGTACCCAAGGGTATACATAATTCCCTGGTCCATCCGTGGCTCTCGTCTCTTAAAATCGACTGCGATTGAAGGCTTGTCGTGAGGGGGAAGTGCGTCAATATTTTCCATACACTCGTGTTGCGGATCGATTCGTGTGGTGCCGTGAAAAATTCAAAGCGTCGCACGAATGCACGTACCCGCGTAATTTAATCACGCGTTTGCGATTGGCAGACGGAACGCGACGTGTATGTGTATGACGGGACGGTGTGTGTGACGCTTTATTGAATTTAGACCTTGCCACCCGAGCAATGTTGCGGAATCGCATAACACCTTCAGTGGAAATTATCGCATTTGTCGATTAATGTCATGGGTTTCTTCCGAAGTATGTACGGATAGAACATAATAATAAATATTCTTTTATACAATCAATTTGTATACGTTTCGCTTACTGCAAAATTCAATTTACCAATGGCGACTCTCGAGTGTTTCGCTCAAACTTCCTCTTTCGCTTATTTGTTTAATTGGCTTTTCTATTGCGCGAACAAGTAAACGAAGTGTCACTAAGACTCTTAATTGACATATTGATTTTTTTCCGGTGAGGCGAGACTTAATTGAATCTTTCGGATTAAGTGTTTCAGATCTCGAGCGCAATGGATCGTATGAATGAAATTTCTTCTCTTGTAAACATCTTATTGTTCATTATCTATATTATCTACAATAATTATAAGCTATAATATCAGTGTTGTAAAAACTTAGAAAGCAAGCACGATATCTCCACTTATTTTTCATAATGAGTGATATACGCGGAAAGTAAATGACAGTAAATGATCAATAAAATTATATTGTTATATGATAATTAAATATTCATTGCATACATTTATAAAGTAATAGCGATAGAGGAAAATATCTTCCTGCGTGATGAGCTTTTGTCGTCTTATTATAATCTAAAAGAAGACCTTTCACAGTTTATCTATCCTGGCGTAGCTGTAATTAACGTTCATGTAACATTATGCACGTTCGAAGAATGATCGTAGCCGTCATTTTTATTTTATTGTTGTTAAACCTGATTACGCTAACGTTGTATCCTCGATGTAAAAGAAAGATGGCCGGATATTAAGAGTAATTGTTTCATTAACTAACATTATACGGGCGAATGAATGAAATTGTATCAGGCTATAATATAATACGGTTATATTTACATAAAGATTCAATCAAACACCATTGTAAAAGAGCGAAAATCATTGTTGACGATATTCTGAAATGATCAGATATGAACTATTCATATATATTCGATCTGTCTGCCTTTCGCAAATTTTTAAAACTGAAAGCTGTGACATAAGCTTTGATGGGTGGATAAAATCTGATCGCGTTAATCCATTATTCCGAAACGAAGCAGAAACATCGTTTATAAATTAACAGCTTTTATTGCCGTAAGTGATCCGTCGTGCAATTTACTGATAGAACACTTTTAATTCTCACAATCAGTTGATTAATTCATTGCGGTTACTACGGAATAAGTTTGTTGATTTTTTAAATGCTTTTTATGGCATTTCGCAAACACGATCCTTTATTACATCTGTCGTTTGCTCAACCAAGAATTCTTAATTTGCAAGTGTCTCAAGTATAATTTAAAAACAACATCGATTATTTTGATTCGTTAGTTTGATTTCAATTATCGTTGAACTTGTTCAGAAATTGAAATGTTAGTATAATTTTGTAGTTTATAGCTCATATATATATATATATATCTTTTCATTCATCTCTGTCTTTTTGTGAAAAATAGTTAAGATTACACGTGGCAATAGATCACAGTTACCGCTCCAAATAATCGCATATTCTCAGATAATCGTTCATGAGTGCGATTGTAAGGCTGATTCTAAGTATCTATCTCTTCATCTATATATATACATATATAGAGTATTGCTTTTTCTGATTCTGATAAGTTATCGCGATCTTCAAAACAAAACACGATTGATTACATCGAGCTATTATTTATATCAAGGTTTTTACTCGATACAAGTCTTTGACAGATTTCTTTTTCATTTTCCGATTTCTTGAGTGAAACTGCAACTATTATAGAATAATATATCTTTTCGAGTGATGATAGTTTGCGAAAATAAAACTAAATCACGTACACTGCCCGTCAATAATTCGTTCCTAAACCCCTCTCGCAGGACAAGGGGAACGTAAGAAATATATTCATGGCACCATCAGTTAAATTTATTTTGCAGTTGGCTAGTGCCGATTGCATAGCATATCTCGACTCGTTAATAATTTTGGGGACTAAAATGTTACGCCCGCGAGATGATAAGAACGAATTATTGTCGAGCAGTGTACATATATAACATGTTAAAATTATTTTATTAAAATAGTAGAATATGTGCTACATCCGTAAATTTGCAGTTATTGATTCTAAGTTAAGGATGAAAAATAGTAGATTCATTAGATATCACATACAATGACAAAAAATTAGATTAATAACTTAGATTAATAATTTAGTAAATGGACAATTTAAAAAAATAACATAGTTGAAAATTACTTAAAAATTGCTCATATACGATCTGTACTGTCCATCGTGTAATTAATATTCGTATTCCACAATTCAAATAGACTTTTCATCGATCTTCATATGCCAATGAATAACAATAACGATGATTATATCAAAGTTAACGTTATTTAGGAAAGAGTTATCTAAAGCCGGATATTACGAGCTTTTTTCTTTATATCATTATCGATATTCTGAACGATGATATAATCGTCCAATGTATTCCGTGTCATATTCCGTACACATAGAGTAGGTCAGATGAGCAAATGGCTCCGCCAAAACTCTGTTTCTTGTAAGCTGCTTAGCGTTGCTATTATCTATCACGTTTGTATTTGTCACGATCACGCAGACACATAAGTAAGAACAATTCTGCGCTGCATATTGAGTCTTTCACTTTGTAGTTGTGATTATTTGACAGTTCTATTTGCATTACTCTCCCTGCGTTTTGTTTCTCTTTCCCTTTGCCTACAACGTCTAGGTATACCGTTTCTGTCGAATCGTACGAAAATGCAGTCGAAATTTGCGTTTTTAACTCTTCATGTTATTTCGGTTTCATGTTATTTCAGCGATAGTATATTTTAATGTCGAGGATCTCTCCCTCTTTCTCAAGATACAAGTTTATTGCGTGCTGAAAGATAAACATGGTTGTCGTTCAAGATGTTCTTTCTCGGATTATCGCCGCCGATATAAAATGAGAGTTGACCTTCATGTTTATTCATAAAGTGCGCATGTTAAGTGTATAACTTTGCTCAATAAACTTGGTGAAACGAAAAGAGGGTACGTAAATCCAAGATATTCGGATCCGATCGGATTATAAAAACTTTTTAGCTTTATATTTAGGGAATCGCGTTAGCCTTATTATATATGTAAAATGGCGATTTGTTTTTCCAAAAGTACTATTATTTTTTGCACAAATAAATCGATTTTTTATTACGTTTATATGTTTGGAATTAACAATCGTATTTAATCGTAAATTAAAATTAGGCCAAGTCAGATGTGCAAGTTGTTATAGGTGCATAAGAATATTATATATTTTATCGTGACATAATCGAACATTATCGCAGTAATTAGCATAGCTACATAATTGTCGTAATCATCGAAGGTAATCAAAATTCATCTCCGTGTGATTAGAAATAGAACTTATTTCGTTAAAACTTTCGCTGTAACACACGTTCACCTGCATGAAATAAATTCGTTCAAAATTGAGAACTGTGTTTAACTTAGCACGTGACAAAACCATAGCAACGAGTATGAAAGGGGCAGCAATTTCTCTATATCGCTAACATCAGTCCATACGAAGAAAAATAATCGTTATCTTCAATTAAAATTGATGAAAAGCAAAATTATTATTATTAAAGATTATTAGAATTGAGTCTTGTACAACTTTTTGTCTACTCCACTGTTCCACGTATAAATGAGACACTCTTGCACGATCGAGAACGTGCTTATGTCATGTGTTTGTCCCTCCGCACGCAATAATGACATATAAATGACATAATATCGTTTTACTTTGGTAAGCAAGATGAAGGATGTGCTTTATACATTAGATACTGGCTGGTTGTGTCACCTTAATTTGTATCTCGCAACCACAAAATCAGATTTGTACACTTTGCTGTTTCCGGAAGTGCGCGTCCCGAGCGCAACTGCGCAAACGTTAATTTAACTTTATCACGAGTGAAATACTAAATGCAAAAGTACTCACCGCGCAACGAGGCATCCTCGGAAGAGAGTTCCAACCGCACGTGCAGTATCTCGTTTTATATTTGATTGATCTTCCCGCTCGTCCCGTCCACTTCACGTCGCCGACACGCTGACGAAAGACGTTGATTCGCCCAATTCGCACGGATCCGTCAGGATTCTCGTGGCTAATTTGCGTAACAACTTGTCAACTGTCAGCCGACGTCTCTTACTCGTAGCGAAAACAGCGGCCCGGCTCGCGGAAACTCACCATACCGTGTGTGATTTATCATGAAAGACGTCGAGATGTACCGCGCGCGCCGATGATAGACCTGTTTATATCACGATGATAAGCAATCATCTCCTCTCCATAGCGCGCCGCGGATAATAGGAATTTAATTATTTGTCATCTGTCTCGCGTGGCGTCTTAGTTTATTGAGGTTACTTACCAACCCTTTGTCCTAAATTGAGATGGAATGTGAGATTAACTTGAAGCATTCCGCATATATGTATGTAGACATTTACTTAACCCGATGGTATAGTATTATTCAGGAATTCGTTTTAGAAACTCTACATTTTTCTGCAAATTTTTTTACTCCTTTTAACCTACTCTGAATATACACGTGTTTAATTTAAAAAAAAGCAGACAATATAATAAAATATTGCTGAGAGAAACAGATCTTCGGTAAATAAGTTGATTAAATATTAATTTATATGATAACCCAACACATTTTTCAATGAATAAATCATCTATTATTTCTGCAGAAGATTCCGTGTTCGCAAGATTTCGCGTATTTCGTTTCACGTATGGCTTCTTCAGCGGTTTGGAATAAATCTTTCCCGTTACATAAACCCGCTGACGAGCTTTTTATATTCCGTCAATATAAATCGCGTTAAATGTTAAGTGTTACCTTTTGACTATCTATGATAATTCTTGCATGACAAAAATATAGTATTGGCTACCACACGAGACTGCAGTAACGACTGCAAGTAGCACGCGATTATATGTCGCTCGTAAAATTCCGGATATCCCTTCAGCAATTTTACGTTGCGTGATATAACTGGGCACTTGTCGCTGCACTTGCGTCACGTAAATATCAATATTTTTATATCTGTTCTTTGAATCGATGTCTATCGCACGATACAGATCCTTATCTATTTTTTTTCCGATTGAACTTCTTCGTAGCATTACCGCACGATTCGCACAAAATAACCCTCGATGATTTATATCAATGAATCGGATCGTGTATGGAAAATTTTCAAATTAATCCTCGTGTCGGAATTTACGCTCGGTTTACGTTTCCGCTCTTCCGAAAGCGTCCCGTTGCGCATAGTATCTCAAAGTGTTTGTGTAGCGTCGGAAACTGTCCGAAACTGTCCATGCATATCCGCACGTCCGACGTTGGGCGCCGTTTCAACGCGACTGCCTTCCTGAGATATACGTCTCTATATTGTTGGATCTTACGCATGTCCGTCCGATTTCCGATTCCCTCCATCCCTCCATCCCTTCCGTCTCTCTCTCTCTCCCTCACTCTCACTCTCTCTCTCTCTCTCTCTCTCTCTCTCTTCCTCCCACGCGCACCCTCGTCGCCGGTGTTCGTTCCGAGCTTTCCTCGTTGCACACGCGTTTTGTGCGCCTGTCGGCTCGCGTGACTCCCCACCAACTGTTGCTTTCGAGGGTATATAAAGTGGCCAGAAGTCAGCCACAAACTGTATTTCACCCTAACTTTCTCTCTTGAATCATACAATCAAAAGGGAGAACTAAACTGTAAATTCTTCAAAATATCCTGCAATATGTCTTTTCTATCTTTTAAAGTAAAAAATACAGGATAAGAATTAATTTTATTTGTTCCGATCAAATTAGTGAAATATTACGATTCTTTATCTAAATCCAAATTTTTTATAAAAGAATGTAGACGTTAAAATAGTTTTGAGTTTATAAACAATTAACCCTCCAGTGGGTGCGTCAAAATTTAAAACTTAAGAAGGCGCGAGGGGTGTAAATTACACTTCACATTATTTATACTATAAATAATAAAGTAATTATTATTTTTCATTTTTTGTTTAATATTATGCATTCGTGTATATATCTTAGAATATATAAACAAATCGGATTTTTAATTTTGACGTTTTCTTGTTAACAATTGATTCTATAAAATGCGTCGAGAACGTTTATGTGAAATTTAGGAAAAATAAAAGCCTGGGGTGTAAAATACATCCCACGCGCCTATTGAAGGGTTAAACACAGAAACCTTTGGCAAACTAAATATTTAAAGATTTGGAAATAGATTTCCCTCTGACTTTTTTCTCTCATGATTTTAAATCTCCTTTTCAACAGGATTTTAATTCCAAGTTTTTGTTTTACTTTAATGGTTGAAAGTTATAATATATATCATGATTATAATTGTTATCTTTTTAAAAGAATTTTTTATATGTCTTATTGCCTTTCCACTTGTAAGCATGTTTTGTTTAATTTTTAATATTGATAAATAATTGTGATATGTTTAGAAAATTTATTTAGAAGTTTCTGAGAGTTCTAAAATATTTTGCATAATGAAGTTTTAAGTTTTCTTGCTTTTATCAACTTTAAAATTTAATAGAGCAAAAAAATCCGTGCAACTTTGTAATCGGAATTGATCGATACGAAACATTTTCAAGAGGCACGGTAGTGCCTCGCGTATTTTTACATATTGATTTACATATTTTTACATTTTAACTTAAAATAAGTGCTCGGTTCGTAAGATTTATTTTATACGATAATTAAATAACGAATAATATGTGTCTGTGTGTCAATAGAATTTTCGATATGTGTTTTGTCTTCAGTTTTGTATTTTACTGTTGAAAACAGATGGCTGTCCAAACGCTTTTGTCTCAAGGTGAACGACTACCGCGTCATAAAAATCAATTACGATATAGCGATTTCGCGTCTTCGTAAATATTACGCCTCGTATAAAGCTCATATAATGAAAAACGTTTACTTTATACGTCGCAATAAATATCCTGCGGCGAAACAAACGCAAAAGAAACAATGCCGAACCAACAACGGCTTTGCACTTTCATTAAGCGGTCGCTCTCATAAACAGGAATTAATAGGCTTAGCGTACATGTAAGACCAACGACGAATGTCGTTTAACATTCTGAGTTTGTGACGCAATTCTCGCGAATACGTACGTCATGCGCGATGATTTATTATTGTAATTTTGTGCATGAAGCGTTCTCTGGACGAGAACTTGTGTATTGTTGTTGAAAATTCGCTACTTGTACATTTCTCATGGTTTTAGCAATCGGTTTTGCCTACGCGTTGTTCAATGAAATACGACTGATTACGATACTCGTGAATATCCGATAGAGCTTCCCACGCCTTCTTCTTGCGCGACTTCTCATCGAATCGAATTGTAATCGCGTGATCTCCTGAGATTATTGAATTTTATCATGCCCAATAAAATTCAATGGAATGAAAACATCTCAAAAGGTCGCATAAAAAAGTCCCATATTCTCGAACTGGTACGCAATAACGTCTTGCAGTCGTATGTCAGTCACGCGAAGAATTTTAGATTGTAAAAGCTCGCACATGTACGGACCTTTAACTTCTGAAAGAGCATAAATATATTTATTAATATAAATATGCAAAAATATTAATATAAACTTTTACAAATTAAACTGAAATAAAACAAACATAATATTTTTCTCCAATGTTATTCAGAAATAGTTTATTTTTTTATTAAGTTAATTAAGATTTTACTCTTGCTCATATTAAAATAAACGATAACATTTTTTTTCTAGATGTGTATAATTTAAAATTTAATTTAATATATGACTGAAGTCAATCTTATGAATAAGTCTTTGATTTGCTCTTTAACGTCAAATGGAAAAGAATGATGCGAGAAAGTATTTCTCAGTCAGGTACTTTGCGAGATTGAATAGAAGAGCCCACGCACGTGCGTGATCACAGACTGATGATAGCATCATGCGAATGGAGATTCATGGTATCAGCGGTAACGATAACGCACTCTAATTTAATTCCATAGAAAACATACTCATTTGTCAATGGCTATTACTTTTGGCAGTATTCGGCAAATATAGATTAAAGAGCCTAGAGAGATTGGAGTGTTTTATGATATATGTATAATCTTTTATTTATTATTACTGAGGAAAGCATTATCTAATTATTATCAAAGCATTGAATTAATTAATGCGAATGCATCAAATGATTAAGATACAAGCAATTGATAGCATTTTTATACTTAAAAACGCAAAACATCACATTTACGTAACTGTCAAAATTGTTCGAGCAAATCTTATTAAAGATCCGAGGATATCAATTTCACATTTTTAAATTAAAAATTTTCGAAATATTGTATGGAATAGTAGGTACGTGAATCTTTATTTGCATATTAAATATTTGAGGAATTCAAAGATCTCCTGAATAGTTTTTTAACCTAACATGATCTTACTTTTAAATATAAAAAAATTTAAGAATATATCTTACATTTGTAATTCTGAATTTAAAAAAAATTTAAGTGAAACATTTACTCTGCAAATCTGCTGTTTCACGGATGCTTAAAGACGATTGTTTATCTTCACGCCTTGGTTAAACAAACGGTAGTCGATAGCCCGAGATAAGCTGTTATCGATAACCGAGCATCTCGATGGGAATAACGTAGGGATGAAGTCTTTACCCTTACTGACGATCACGTATTCGTAGCAAAATAGTTATTAACCCTCTGGCAGGAAATTTCCGTCGATACAAATGGCAATCTAGACCAACGTTTCTATGAACTACGTTGGTATAAAATTTCTTCATTGACAATCAACAAACAAGGTGATTTTGTAGCTTAATAGATATTATTCCGTGTACATAATGCATAAAATATACAACTGCATGTAAACTTAGTGCCGAACATATACGTATATATTGAAACATCGAGAGGAAATGCGTAATTCCAACTAATGTAAGTCTAAATCTATGATAGTTTGAATAATTTATCACAGTAATACAGGAACAAAATGATAAATTAGAATTGAGAAATTATATTAAAGCGAATTTCTTTCCATTTCACATTTGACATAGAATTAAATAATTTCTGATTAGAAACGAAGATGAAAGATAACTTGCAAATTCCTTTTTAATTTTTTTTTAATTATTTTTTATTCATCAATTTTGACCGTATATTGTTTATCTATGTCGTTTTATTATGAAACAAATAATATAAAATAATTATTACGTGTCATCACTAATCTGAAATGAATCTCATTTAGTTAAATCGTTTCGTAAAAAAATAATCACATAATTGCGATATTGATAAGTCCGTGTAGTTTTAATTTTTCATTTGTCATTGATTTAAAAAGAGATTTATGTAATCGATGAACTTATTGAAAACGTTGGATGTACAGCTACAATCGTGAAATAATATGCAAATAATAAAATTGGTGTCTCTTGAAATTGGGAATCTTTTTTAATCTATTTGAAAGCTATCTGATAGATATACGTGATGGAAGATGATTGATTATAGACAATCGTGCCAATGAATACTACCTGAACGTTATTAAGAATATATGAAAGATATTATCTGACGATTGCAATAAAACTTATCAAATGTCATTTATTTAACAAGTAGATTTGCGATATTGACTTATCATAAAATTTGTAACAACATCAATAATAAACGAGATGTAATCAATTGTATTTCGCTACTGAGCTTTAAAGTGTTAAATTATTTTTAAAGATCACTTATTCAAATTTCTGTTCAACGGTTTAATATAAATATTGCGCATTTTCACTGGCTAAAAGTGAGTAACGGGAAAATATATTTTTAATTATTTCTTTTCTATATAGAAACGATTAATCATAAAATTGTTGCTGTATCAAAGTTTTAGGAATGTGATACGTACATAAAACCGTAACATCATAAATATTTAACAAATTTGGTGATTGTTATAAGTTGCAACAATCTTAATCAGTAAATGATGTGTTTCATTTACGATGTACACATTATCACTAAATTATCTTATAACAGTTAACAAAACATCAACATTAATTCTACTATCATAGAAACTGCTCTCGAATTATAATCGTAACAGACATTTATGGCGCATACTGCGTTTAACATAATTATGTATGGTATGCTAATTAACTTAATAGTATACGATGTTTCGACAAACTACACATATACGTGTCAATATGTGTTATATTTCGTAATCCATTTGTACGTTGTATTTTATAAATGGAAATTCTAAACGCGCGAAATTATAAACAGAAAACAAAAGTGAAAATAACTAATACTAACACTAATTGCAAATGATTGATATTTTTTATGAATCACTTTAAATATATATGACATTTGTTTCATTTTGTTTTAGTAATACATAAATTTATAAATGATTTTTCCATGCGATATATCGGATATATAATAATTATTTTATATTATAAAATATTATCTCTTTGGTCATTACAAATTGAGAGTAATATTTAAGTAGAAACTGTCATACATAACTTTTCAAAATCTATGAAATTTCATGCAATTAAAAGTCTTTATATGATAATGACAAATTCTAAAAAAATTATATTCTGTATTTGGAATATTTATGAAACTATTTGCAGCCATAATCGCTAAGAAGATTCTATAAATTATACATGTTTATATGGATATACATCATCAATGAATAATTATTATCTTATTATGAATTAATTTTTCAAATTAAATTATTACTACATTTATTTGTACGAAATGAAATGAAGTCATAATCAAGCATACGAATTCCAATAGATTTTGTTAATTTTGATTTGTCTGGCTTCCGAAGTGTTCATGAAATTTATTTTTAGCAGCATACAGCAGCCAATGAAAATTAAAGCACGATATGGCACACGCTAAAAGGTTTGAGTGCCTTACCCTGTATAACAGTTTCGAAAAAAAATGGCGAGCCACTTTGCTGATAAATTCTCATCACTATAAAATCATTTCTCATGGTCTCGCCTCGTTCGTCATTGATCACTGACATCTAGATGGATGAATGGCTAGTGTTGATTTCGCAATGCTGAAGATTTAACGCCATCGCCATTCAAGGTCGTAATACTTTCGCTCGCCTTTATCAGCGGATTAGAGATGCACCGGGATCCACCGAGCGATTCGATGAATTAAACATTTCGTCTCTTTCACTGATGCACTCGCGGCGGGTGATGAGAAACCTTACGATGTCTTCGCACGGAATTACGCCGCATTTCCAAGCAGATGCTAACGAGATGCGTTGCCGTATAGTTGAATCATATAAATCGTATACATATGAATTATAGCGTAAACTAATTGTTCATTGTTTAACGAGCAGTGTGTATTTAACATAAAATTTTTCAATATATTTGAGTGGCTTGATCGTCTTGGAAAAGGATTTTTGGAAATAGTTAATTTAACGAAGCGCAAGAGAGAAACTAACGAAAAGAAATTAATATTTTGCCTTGTCGCGTATAAAACGATTTTTCTTCGGCAAGATAATGGATAATCGAAAGTGAGCATCAGGCAAGGTAGTCAAAGACCTTCGAGTGATTAATTACGTAATACAAAGCTGACTTTAAAATCAACTTGACTCGTTGCATTTTATTGTCGTCGCGAGTATTGTTCGTCCTATCGCAATATAGTGCATTATATTTCGGTTGCAATCGATTCCCTTGCACCTTGAATGAAGACATTCAGGCATTGTCATAAAGCTCGTGTTATTGCGCTCATAATTGCGCGACCCGATAATTCGGCAATGCATTTAGGTTACGTTTTCATAAATAGCGCCTCAGGGTAACAGTAAATGCGTTATGTCTCCAAACTCGTACTCCCCCAGGAGAACGTGAAACAGATCTCTCATGGTCAAATGATGAATTGTCTCGTTTACGTGGCTCGCTACATAATCCTGAATTGGAGGCAATATGTCCGGTTTAATGATGTCCAGTGCTTCCGGTGTTAAATCCTCGAAGACCTGCAAATTGAGATCGATTTTATGACCAAACTCACGTATTTAATTCGGATAAAATCTACTTTTAATGATTTTATTTTAGAATTTTGCATCAGAGTCTCGATGTTACTTAACTGTTACACAAATTTAACTGTTACGCACTTAATTTTGTTACGATTAATATTGTTGCAATTTTTTACCGTCAGGGTATCAACGGACTAAATTATTTCAATGCATATCAGTAATCTGTGATTCATTGCAATCATTTGGAGGTAATCAATTGGTGACACGTGTTCAAATCGACAGTTGCGTAGTCGAGATTTGCGTTGCTGCCGAGGTGAAACACGAACGAATCGAGCAAGCGATTAATATTCGGCAAGCGACATGGAATTTCGGTTGCAATGGCCGGATAAACGCGACCTCGCCCCACTGATGTTTGCGTACATCGCGAATAAAATTGGATATTGGAACGATCGTAAAAAAGTTTCTTATGATAAATAAATATTACCTTACTAGATCTCAAGAGGCTATCCAGGTAGCAAGTTGACGTTATATGTCGTCATTTTAACGTCAAAATGTCGTCAAAAAGGTCTCTTTGACGTCAAAATGACGATAAATAACGACAGTTTGCTACCTGGGTACTGATCATAAAATGAATTATACTTTCTGTGAAACGGCTAATTTGTAAAAATACGGATAAATTCTTATAGATCGTCATATGAAATTGCAGTCATTTTTACGACTGATAGACATTATAAAAGATATAGTAAAATGAAAGAAATAAAACAAAATTTATTTCTTTCATTTGAAAGGCAATTTTATAGATCCAATTTTTACGTAGAGTTTATGAAAGTATATGAAATTCTAGTTATTTCGACATTTAAAAGATTTTATTGATTTTTCTTAGAAAAACACACACACACATACACACACTCTATCTCTCTCTTTCTCCCTCATTTAATATATAATGATAATATAATTTCCATTAAAGTTTCATGTAATATTTAAATATTAAATATAAGACCCTATAATATTTTTATTCATTATTTAAATAAGATCTCCTTATTGATAAAAGACAAAAGCTCGTTGAAGGAACACAGCATCATCTTACCTTGCTCATAATTTGTCCTATCTCCTCGCCACCCATAAAGTTCTCCAAGTGTATCTTTATGGCACGCAGCGAGAAGTCGAGGTCAAATCTCTTCATATACATTCCTCTAGCATAACCTAGTACGGTGTTCACGTAAACACGGAAGCCGCGTACAGTCGTTTGGAAAGAACCCGCGCCGCGTAGTGGGTATGTATCCCCTAGTATTCCGGAAATATTGTAGTGACCTGACGCGTAAATTTCGGGAATGGAGATATTGATGGTTATCGTAGGGCCGATTAGCGACAACTTGGCTCGATCAATCAAGAAAGTTGATAAGTTCCTCATTTGCAGGTTCTCGATAACTAAGGATATTCTGAGAACAGATTTACGATGAAGTTTTACACATGGCTTATTTGCGGAGATATTAACACATTGTGATCACAACATCGTCTTTCGCGTCTAATTGTAAGAAAACAAATAAATTTTGAATGTTTAGGTAGAAGATACTTCCTAGAAAACGATTTTTTACGAGCGAAATGAAATTGAAATTTACATAGATAGGCTCGACAAATCAATTATCGAAATTAGTATAATTATGTTCAGTTCTTGATATTACGAAAATAATCTTGTGCTAATTCTCATGCTTTCATAACTATTCAATAAAATTTAAATTTAGTGCAATTGATAATATCAATTATTAGTAAAATTATTTTTCTTATCAATCTTCATATTGTGTTCCTTAAAATTATATGCCCAGATTTCTTTGTTTGCCAAATTTTTCATAATATCTGGAATTCTTGATGTACATATACGATCATATATCTATCTATCGACTCACTTTCCGATTTCTGGATTATCCGTATCGATGTCGATCTCGTCGAGAGTAAATGGTTCTAACGGAGGAATACCCAGTTCCGGGATACCATTGCGCATCCGAGTGCGAAATTTCTCTAGGAACCTTCTTAGCTTGAATTCGAGACCTCTTGAGGCTGCATTGTCAACTGTGCGATTCGATAATTAGTAATGCACTATTAAACGCGAAGAGTAAATCGAATTATTAAAAATGAATGACTATAAGTATATGATAGTGGGGATTTGCATGACACTTACTATATCCGGTCGTCACTCTGGTAGCGTTGAGCAATAAATTTCTCGGTTTTTCCACTGCACTAGTTACTACAATCAAAAGACAAAAGTGTCTCTCTTTATTTGTATTACCGTTTATCTCGTTTATCTTATTGCGCCTGCTTGTTATTGCCGCTGCTTAAGTGTTAACTCTTTCAATGCCGCGAGGACCGAGCTTCCTGGGTTGTTGTGTCATTTCCGTTTTATTATTTAGAAATAATTTTATTAATTTTATGAAAGAATGAATTATTACTTTTTTAAAAGAGAGATTAATTTTTAATGTTCCGAGAAAAAATTGTAAAAAAAAATAAAATTTCATATTTCATTTGCCGAAAATTTATTTATAATCGAAATGTAGAAATTATTTGTAAAATTATTCCTGAACGTAATAAAGAAATTCGCAATTTAAGATTAGCCAATATTAATTTAAGTATCAATCAATATTCACCAATAAAGTTTATTATAAAACAAGCGCAAAAATGTAAAATTTTAATTATTATTAAAGGAAATAAAGGTTATAATTAAATTTATCATAATTTAAATTATATAACATACAAACAAATTATATAGTACGTACAATATGTATTAAAGCCAGAATTAAATTACCGAGAAATATTCAATCAAAATACACAAATTTCATTTCATTGAAAGATCGAAGATAAAAATACGGAAATAATTTTGAAGCGCGCTATAATAAGAACATTAATTAATCAACATCATAATGATTCCTGAGCATAATCTTCTTGGTTTTTAACATTTACTATTTGCATTTAAATAGAATGCCGTGATACGTTGGGAGCCTTCTAATTTACTCCGCAAGTTCACTGAAATATTTAGTATACTGTTGTTTACCTTTAGCACTCTATACTTCGGTGAGATGTTATTAAAAAGATTTAAAGTATCACGAATGTCATTAATTATCCAAATTACATTGCTATTCTTTTAATCTCGTAATAGACAATTTTCCTGTCGCACATTAAACACTGCAGTCGTTTTCCATCGAGGAAAGAATATCTATTAATTATCCGGAATGTCTGCGTATACTTTCGTGCACAATTTTTCAAACTTAATTGATAAATGGAAATTATCCTAATTATAATTATACAAATTTGAATGATTAAAACATTTATTATTTAGATTGCCCATGAGCTGATCTTTCTTAGCTTTTCCGTTAACGATTCTATTAAGGTTGATAAGTAAAGCGCGTAACGTACAATTTGATCGTGATTATTTAAGAGCGTCATAAACGGAGCGACTCGATACCGTTTACTCAAAAAGGAATTAAGAAGCGATCTAGGTCACGAGCTTCTATAACGTAATTACAAGCATATCGCTTCGTAATAAAGAGAAACGCAATCTCTTCTCAATCAAAAGTGCCATGTCGCGTTATTACAGACAGATCGAATTACTGTTACTGTATTTCTCTGCATATTTACATCTCTGAGCTTGTCGACTTCATGCGCACCTGAGAGTTTAACGAAAATTAAGTTCTTTAACGCTTTGCGGAAGTGATATTAGTCGCTACCATTTCAATATGATCTCATTTATATTGCGATCTCTCAGATTAAGATTATTGAATTTTACAAAGTAATAAATAATATAAAAATAATTTTCAATTGCTTTAACGGAAAAATATAAAAAAATAGTACAAACTGTTTGATATAATATTTTTTATTAACGGTAATTAATACTTCTAGTTTTAATTCCTATAAGTCTGAATTAAATTTAAGAAATTAAATTCAAGTATTTGCCAATATGTTTTAAAAAATTAATTTTTTCCTAATTAAGCTCATTATATAATTTATATAAATAATAATGTAATAAATTAATAATTGTCTAATAGTATATTAAGGAGATAAAAAACGATTGTAGAATCCTTTAAACTATTTTAAAGCCTTCAAATAAAAGCATATTTATCTCAACATTATTTGTCTTATAAACAATCGTATGCGTAAGCAATTGCAAATTTTGATAAGCTGTCTTTTTTTGCTTCTCTCTTTGAAAGCTGCGCAGAAGCCATACTAACATAAGCGTAAACAGGATGCATAAGCTTTTGAATAAATATTGCAATTTATGCGAACACATACTGTAATCCGCGGCAGTGTCCGTAACGCGATGCAATAGTGTTTTTTGCCGTTGCACGACTCCTGTTACTGTAACAAATGATTTACAAGTCAACGAGGCATCCTACTACGACAGAATCGATTAATCAGTCGTTGAAACCATAATTAAAATTTTATGCAGTAATTATTATTAATATATAAGTGATTAATAATAATTTTCACCATGCAAGAATTAATAATTCTGTGCAACATATATTTATTGTTAAGGATGCCCCAAATAATATTTTCAAAATTAGATTTTTTAATAAGAAAAGAATCTTTCTCTCAAAGAATACGATGCGCGATCTATAATTTCCTTTTAAATCCTCAGTGCGTTATTAATACAAGTATAAATTAAAATATCTGATATCGTACGAATGATATTTAAAATGTATTTTATATGTATATCTTGTATTTTTCATGATCGCGTTTTTCTCTATTCTTCCCATGTCCGTAGACAGATTACATTCTAGAACACATGAATGCATTTACTTTGATATTAATGCCTGTCATGCAACATAGAGGCTGTTGGTGGGCTTCGTGCATGTTGCATTTGGCAATCAACCCTCAAGGCGCCTTTATTCGCACGCGTTAATTAAACCGTTTGTCGGCGGAGCGCTGATTGCGGATGCGAAGATCGACCGATCATGAATCCGAGAATTAGCCTCCTGGCCGAGACTCGTTGAATGTATCTGATGGTTCTGATATGGTAATTAAATGATTAATGGAATTTCAAGCAAGGGTTTTGTTTTACTGTAACAACAAAGGAACTTTAGCGCGGGGATCAGCTTTCTGATCGAGAACTGCATGTTAAATACACGCATCCCGCGATTCTGGTATGATAATTAAATGATTAATCGAATTTCAAGCAGGAATTTTGTTCTATCGTAATAACAAAGGAGCGTTTTTTAACACGCGTTTTCTGCAGCTTACAATAGCGCATTACGTGAAAGGGACTGATAAAAAGTAGTTATCGAATAAAGTGATTGTGCTCTCACCAGATTCGTCCGGATCTAATGGAACGTAAAAAGTTTTAATAGTTTTTTTACGGTTTAACAGTTCCAACTCGTTACGTTTGATTTACCATGCTCAGATTCATTTTGATTGTATTAGCGCTTCATGTAAAAATCACGTGTTTCATTTTTTACTTTTATTTTTAACACGCTTATGTGACGATGTAATAGAATGTTGCTAGCAGCAATAATTTTAGTTATCGCTTTTTTATCACGCAATAATCACGTAATTATATAGGTAAATTATATAAGTGATACGTGTTGTTGACGATCCAAAAAAAAAAAAAAACACTTTAATTGGCATCAAACGTTTATTGATATCAAATTTTTAATTTGGCTCAAGAGCAAATTGGAAGAAAATATGCTCAATCTGTTTTATTTACTATTATATATATAATATATATATATATATTATATGTATAAATCTTTTTAAAATATTGAATAATACATCGTTCATATTAAATGATTATTATGGGCAAAAGTACTTTCGACTGAAGTATTACAAAAAGATAACAATTGTTATGCGATATAGTTTTTTCTGGCATTTTGACAAATAAAAGTCAAGCAGATTAACGATGCATGTGCTCGTGCGTAATCCCTGTTATGAATTCAACACAGTGATGTGCAAAATAGCTACATTTGCATGTACAGATATGACTAACGCCGACTAGCTTTACGAATAAAGAGCACCTTTCGTCAATCTTATACGTTGTAGAAATCCCACGCCGTTACAGTAGATATTCTTATTCCGTATGCGTGTGAAACATTCTGCATAAAGAATCTGAATCATCATTACTTCCGTGAACAAACATATGTTGATAAGTACGTTTATTGTTCAACGCTAGCAGTTCGTGACAAAACAATGATTTCCTTTGAATTCTTCGATGGCCTTTATTATCGGTTTAATCTGAATTATGAATGATTAATCTTTATCGAAATAATAATCGGTTGTTCTTTGAAGTATTACGAACTTAATTTTACCTACTTAAGATTGCAACATTCATTGTGAAAGATAATTGATTTTTCGTATGTGTGACACAATATTTATATTTAAATATATTTTGTATTTAAGCATAATAACTTCATGTTAATAATATATCTTAATGATCGTATTTTATTTATATCTCCGATATGAGCTCGATACGACACTCTGAGTAGAGAGAGTTTATCTATGTTTGAACTATGCACTGTTTTCTAAGTAATTATATAATATCGTAATGTCATCTCGCGAGCATATATATTAACAAGGTACAGTTATCGCGAAGGCCTTTATCATATCGTCCTGCTTTGAAACGTTTATTAATGCAATTTGCATTTTTGCAAAACATCAAAACGAAACATTTATCATTTCGCATGAGACGTGTGCATGAATTATTATCTAAGAGGTCAATCAAATTGGAATAACGTATAACTATAATCTATTTTGCATTCGAATAAAAATTTAGGTCACTGCGCGTTACAATAAATTTCACATTAATTTATGCAAACTATTTATGCAAATTAATAATGAATCAACTGCGACAGTTAGGAAACTTTTGCGCGATTACGTGATTCCGATTCAAAAGTTATTTAAATAAATGGTATGACGATTCAAAACATTGCCTTCATGTCTTATTTCTATCAATCAAATACTTTCAATCGCCGCTCAACGAGGAAAGGCCTTTCCAGAGCTCTCTAATATCGTTATCTAACATCTGCCTACTTAAACTTTCCATCCAGCGCCTCATCCTTAATTGATACTGTTGTATTGCTGTATTTACGTTTTCACTTTCATTGGACGCTCTGACGATACAATGCACCAAGTATCGTTATTTATTATGACATCTGCTTCTAAATTCCAAAATTGTTTATAGATCTAATTGTCTAACGTTTATAATTTTAATCACTAGATAGCATAATGCTTGAATTTTCAACTGAAGAAATTCAGTTTCGAATTAATCAGTTTTTAATTAAATAGACTAAATCAACTTTACCTCAACGACAATTACGAAACCGTCAAAGCAATTTCTTTCATCATCGAAGTAAATAGATAATTCTTATTACATCTTGCGTTGGATCATCAATTTAAGTTACGCACAACATAAAATTACGAAGCTGTCAAATTACTTGATAATTTGAAATTAAATATTATAAATTACAACATTTTTTAGTTAATTGTTACATCAAATCCATCGTACACAACTTCTATATTACTTGTATAACAATTACATAATATAATTACATATATTATTTTATTATTGATTATTATATCAATATTTATTACTAATATGAATTAATATGAATATTTATTAAAATATCCTTAATTAATGTAATTTTTATTTAAATATTTTGTACACAATTGTGTCGTGAAAAAATGAGTTAATCTATTACAAGCATCGGTTTAAAATAACGTAAGACTAAAATACCGATTTTCATTATCGAAGCTGCAGGAATAAATTTCCATTTTTATAAAAATATTCTACCGTATTTTAATTTTTATATTTTTATTTCGTGGAAGATTAAAACTGAAATACTGAGTACAGATTTTTAAACTCTTTAGTTTAACATTTTCTGAACGTTCGCTAATATTACTGTAAATACATAAAATATTCTAAGAGTAAATAAAACCGACGATATCCAGAGACCGATATCGCGAGATCGACTTACGGAAATTAGTTGCGGTATTCGCGACGTTACCGAGCAGGCTGGAGGGCAAGGGCTCGGCTGGCGACGCGTGCACCATCGTCACCCCGACGACGAGGGCGATGCGCATCATCGTCGGGACTCGGCTCGTAACACGGTACCTCATCGCTCGCGTGTGACAGCTTCGTAGATAAGATCGCGGAAAATGCGGAAAAAGAGGCCGATCGACCCGCTCTCGCGGGAGCAGAAAGGCTGACTGACAAGATGAAAAACCGTCGTTGCGCCGGTAGCGGTTTACTGTTGCACGAGTCACCGTCGCTCCTGCTTGTACACGCGTGCACGTGCGTATGTATAAGTGCGAGCGTGCCTGCCTAGCGAAAGTGAGCGCTCCTGCACGCACGCGGGCGCGCCGCGCCACGCCGCGCCGTTCGCATCGCGGTTTACACGCTCGGTTCTCGCGCCGAAATGAACTCGGATGATCGCTCGGAGCAAGACTGGTCTCCGTTATTGGACAATCACAGTAGCCTTCAGAATTTCTTTACGACTTTCGCGTGAATATCAGCAAAATTCTTTGAATTCTTAACTGTTTTAAATAATTATTTATAACAAATGATAATAAATATTTGTTTCAAAATGTAGGGTCTAATTTAGAATATTCGCTTGCGCACAAACTTTTTACAATCGTTCATAAAATTTTCATTTGACGGACGAGTGTCAATTTATTAAAAAAAAAAAACTGAATATATATCGATGGTTTCATTGTTTGCCGCAATTGTTGCTTTACGCAATATCAATATTTACGAAGAACCGCGTGATTCTCTTATGAATTAATCTCGCTTGTCGATTAGGTGACCGAACGCATAAAAAAAAAAACACGACCGAATGGCGCAATTTTCGTAGCCTCGTGCGTATTATTACAAAATTGATGACCGGTTTCACCGAGAGAGATAGAATTAAAAAGAGAAATGGGAGATCAGTTAAACTGGGACTAAAGCTGACCGCGACGCTGGTGAAATCAGCCGCATATCACATAAGTGATTTTCTTATGGTCACCACTCAACGTATACTTATCTGGATAAAATGCTTTTCCTGCTCTCACAAGTGCATGGATACGTTTCCACGCGATGTGAATTATCCTGCGGCATACGTGAATAGGAATCTATTATTAGAACGTTCGGCATTAGTATTCACGTGTTACGGATTCCAAGGATCACGCTAGTCTGATTTTCGTTGTGTACGCACGCATACAGGGTGACCCGTAATATCTTAATTACATATTATAGAGATTAGTTAAAATCGAAAGTTAATCGATACGAAAATATCGAAGTCATGATAATGTTTGAGTTGCAAGTTGGCAGATAGCAATTATAACTCAGACCAGTAATTTATGCAGATTTGTGTGGCGATTTATGAGCTGCTCTTAATTTTTACAGCACAATTATATTTGCAACCTAGCTAATTTTGCCTTTTACTTTTTTCTGCGTAAGTACTGTATGCTACAGCAATTAGTTAATACGGAGTTGATTAATAGCAAATTTTGATGATTATATATTTGAACCATGAATATTTTGACGTTTATATATTAAAATTATTTAATCCTTTTTTTAAAATATAATACATTAATCTTTCTAATGGAGTAGGTAATTAATTATTCACATTTTCATTAAAAAGAAGAATAAAATAATTTGCGTGTAAAACTTGCTTTCAATGATTTTTAATTTACGTCAGATTTTAAAATAAAATTATATTTACGATTTTACACATAATATTTTGATTGTATATGTATATTATAATATGTATTTTGTACATGTGTAATTTGATTTTGTAATATTTTTCATATTATGTGGCGTGTATAAAAGTTATTTTGAATGTAGCATGTATAAAAGCTATTTTGAATTTGCTGCGAATTATAAATCTAAAATGCATTTAACAATATGTGGGCCCGTTTATGTATCTTTCTCACAATTCTGTTTTACTATATACTATGTACATATTACATACATTACAATTTATAACATATTTACTGAATAAGAATTTAATGTACGATAATATCTCTAGGCTTTTAAAATGTTCGAATTAATCGCTACATCGGGCGAGACTGAGTCCACAAAACGACACGTGAAATATACTATAATGCATAACGCCATTCATTAAAATTAATTTGTAAAGAACTGAATATATTTAATGTACATTTCATAGCGCGTTAAATATTTCGTGGTGATGATATAAATTGGATTTAAAACGTGCGGTGAATGTTGCATGTTACAAGCGTATTGTGTACGTTCTTTCTTTTTTTTTTTTTTGATATTGTAATTCGGCGAGTTCGAGCGCGTAGGTCATTTGCGTACCCTGGCGGTCGGTGCGCGACGGCCGTGTTATCATTTGCACGGTAAGGCTCGAGCCGGCAGGTAGCAGTCTCCGTGCGTCGCGGCATTATCCTTTGGCACGCCATACCGGCAAATATACGGCAAATATATGAAAGAACGCGATCATTCTATGCACAATTATCAGTTATCAAGTCATGCGACTGATTCGCGATTCGCGAACGTATGAAAGCGATAGCTACTTATCGAAGCAAGTATATTCCGCGCGATTTATCCCTTTGAAGAAATCGGATAGGACGGTAGGAATTATCATTTCGTCACGATTTTACAATAATTATTTAAATCCGCGAGTATGTCTCGCGTCGTGCAATTCCAGTTTTTTTTTTCCAACGATTCGGTTCGTTTGTAATTTAGCCACTATTTTCGAAATTGAGAGCGCGTAGTGATACGGAAATAGCCAAATCGAACGATTAAAATAAGAGAGAGTCATGAATGTTAACCGACCGTTCGTTAATAATAAATTGTATATTTCGCGAAATATACGCGTACAAAATGTGTATTGCGCGTGCAATATTGAATTTCGATTACACATTTTCGGGCATCGCTTAATTGGCTATCAACTCAATTTTATTTATCGCTCAGTATCAGTCAGATTGAAGTTGGTACTATTTCTGTATACTTCGTTAATTGGTTGAAATCCGGCGATCAAGATGTGTTTGATGCGCAAATGTGCGAGATATCATCGATTTGAAACAGTTTTGAATGATTGCATTTTTTTCACGTTAGTTTTCCATCATTATGTAATAAAATGCGCGTTGCGCGTGTTATTAACTGCTGCGTGATTATTGTGTCTTCATTCGTGTTCGATAATTATAATTGATCGCAATTTCGCTGCTGCGCATCGTATCAGTGAGTTTTGTATTATTTTTTATTTCGTACTATGGTAACAGATCTATGAAAAAATTGATACAACGATTGAAAAATTTATACATATCTGTTAATTGTGTTGTCAGTATTGTGTAAGTGCAGCGAATCTGAGAGGAAGCGAAGGAAGGCCTGGGAAGCATCGGGCAACGGCGCGGCGAAGCGACCGTGAAGTAAATAAAGTTTGTTCACGTAATTATTTTTAAAAAATTTTAACTTTTGGGTTGTTGCTATAATTTGAATTCTACACTTGCATGTTTCAGAGCAACGTAGTTACAGCGTAATCTGAAACTCCGCTGCTGCGCATCATATCAGTGAATTTTTAATTATTTTTTATTTTGTACTAAGATAACAGATCTATGAAAAAATTGATACAGTAATTGAAAAATTTAGACATATCTGTTAAATTAATAAGATAACAATATTATAGGTAGACATGATATTTCATAGATCTGTTATTTCTGAAATATTTTGTTTATTGATTTATTGTTTATACGAGAACTTGAATGAAAACATAAAGCTTACAAAATTGAATTTGTTATCAATTAAATATTATTAATACATATCTATATGACAGAATACAATAATAAAATAGAAGATAATCTTATAAATAAAAAGATGATACAAATTTTATAAATAAGTGTACTTGGTATAAAGAACGATTGAATAATCTTTGCTAATTATTAAAATATATTACTAAAATATTGCGCGTTAACTGCAAACATTTGTATAACTCATCTCCCAGTGAAAATGAAGATCTGTATACTCTTATGTGGTGTCATGTTTTGCATGCGGATTGCTATAATCTACCAGGTAAAATAAACCAAATTAAGATGATAAAAATTGGTTATTACTGATAAAAGCGTTAATAGCGAGTGATTTATTTATCGAATTAGTGAAGGATACAGATAAAAATATATGGTTTAATGTAAAAGTACCTTCTTGCTTTAAGCATTATTGAAGAAAAATATAAAAAATACAAATGCATTATTAAATATATATTTTCAGTTTTTACAAATTATATGAATTTTTTACGATCGACCTTGCACTTGTACGAATATTGACATTTCGTTGCAACTTTGCCGTGAAAACGTTTGTATGGAGGAATCATCGACCGTCACGCTGCCAGCTCAAACTATGATTATATTTTCTCTTTTTATAGACCGGTATTGAATAACATTTTGTTCACTGCTTCCGCATGCGCTATTACGGCGTGTAACTGGATTAACGAGCTGTAGCGAATTTTAATTCGCTCCTCTATGAATGCAAGTGATTGTCACTCTCGGTCTCTCACGAAAATGTGTCAGAGTAAATGTGACGTAACCGTGTGCAACACGTGTCCCAGACGGAAACAATTTCATTTTTCACGTTTGTGAAAATTACTCCCGGTGGCACAAAGAAAATATTTATTCGATTCATTTAATCATTAAGCATTCCGTCATTTATATTTTATTATGCAATTAGTGATTGATAAATGAGTCGCGACAACTTTGATATTCTTCTCTTTGAATTAATTATAAACTGACATCAGTTTCATTATGCAACTGTACGAATGATACGAAGTATACAAATTATATTAAAATTTTATTTGATGTATAATAACGTACTTATAATATTGACATTTTGAATAATCAATGAATAATGATATGGCAAAAATTAAATTACATATAAAGAAAAATATAGAGAATTTTTTTTGCGATCGAGTGGGAGAGATGTTTCACTCGTTCGCGAGATCTTCGATTAACCGGGTCATATGAACGCCCGGAAGTACGTAGAAGCGATTGCATACATTCGGTCGATGGTACAGTGAAAGATATATGGCGCAAGGTAAATTGCCACAATAGACGTCATGGAGATGTCGGAAAAAAAGGGAACAGACGGCAAAAGTACTTTATTCGTTAGGTGACTTTACGTGCACAACGTGTCTACGTGATGCGCATTATTATTGTCGGATCGGCACAGCGACCCGTGTGGCCCTCCATCTCGAACAAACGTCTCCATAGAATCCTAATAAGAATCGTCCAAAGCTATTATGTTAGGAGAATTTGCGTATTTCTAAATTAAAAATATCTTTTATACAAGTGAATTCTTTTTTAGCGGAATTTTTTTTATTATAAAACTTTTTAGAATAATATGAAATGTGGAGTTTTTATTTAAATTTGTAATAAAATATAGAAAAAATATACTAAAT
>VBVR01000321.1:0-56851 GCA_011638315.1 Tetramorium parvispinum | reverse complement strand
AAATTATATACAGAAGATTGAATATATAACAACATATAATCCTGTATATTAGTCACGAATTCGCCCGAAATCCTTCGAGAGAATCAGACTTCATATTCAATGAATGTTTTCGTTTGTTGGCACGCTCGCGAGTACCATTGCTGTCCGAGCGCAAGCTTTGGCAAATTGAATATTCGGACGAAGAAGCGGCGGGAAACGAGGAGGAAGACAAAAAATGAAATGAGATCGTAACAAGCGATGTGTGCCCGAAACTGAGCGTCTGTTCTTGCAGAAACACAACAGGCAGCGAGAGCGGGCCATACAGCTGTGCGCCATGTTACTGGATTCTCTTCAAAGGTTAATATAGCAGCGTGACCCAGCTCTTTTAAGATCCTCGAGCACGATTCTCGTGCTCCCCTGCCGCTCCTTCTGGACGACGTACGGTAGTAATCGCGGAAGAACCTGTAGCACGAGAGAGAGAAGATCCACGGTAGTGGGAATTTTAGAAAGTTCGCGCGATCGTAACCCTACGACTAACTTCGGCCTCCACCCCTCCCCTCCCTCCGCCAGTCGGCTAGGTATGTAAGGCTCTCTGCAAGTTTCTGGGAAAGTACGAGGGAAAGGAGTCGTTCAGGACGAGAGCGGGAACTTCGGTTCGTTACATAGACGAGAGTCGCGGTTGCAGTTGCAGCTGCGGCACAGTCTTGTCCGAAACTTCCGAAACGCCGACCCACGAGCGCGTTCGGGATTGCATGCTCGAAGATAGATATCTATCTGCCGGGGAAGCGTGCGCGAATCTTCAGGCGGGAGGTTGTATCCTCGAGGCTAAGGGGCAATTTCTGACCTAGCTGGAATTTCTGGCGGCTATTAAATTAGATCGTACCTCGCATACCAAAGTGCCACCTCAAGGATGGTGAACCGGACCTCGGTGTCGGATACGTGCGCCCTGTGGATATCAATACATGCGCCTACGCATACATAGAGAATGCTGAGGACTTGCCGATCGTTTGCATTACGTATATGCGCGAAGTATGTGGCGCTTAACGTGATGTCTGGCCATGCGTTAACTGCGATATCAACCTGAAAGTTTTGATAATGTCGATCGCGAACAACGGCGGTGGCACTTCGAGTCTCTTCGAGCGGAGGATATAAACGCGGATAATATGCAGGATGAATGGAACCTCCACTACCTCTTTTTCTCTCTCTCTCTCTCTCTCTCTTCCCCATTTTATTATTTAATGAGAAATTTATTGTTATTATTAATTCAGGATGAAAAGTTATCTTTTAGAATTTTGACCCAGTGTTCAAAATCATAAAGAATATTTTTCATTTTGGATATTAAAAAATTTCGCGAGAGATGTAGAAATTCTCTAGAAAAATATCGACTTCACAATCGTCAGGGAATCCGTTATTAAAAAGAACGGGATTAAGAACGCGGATACTGAGAATAACAAGAGAAATTTTTATTGCATTTTTGGAACTCTCGGCTTTGCATACAAGAGAAGGGTCGTTGTACGAATAAGTGCATATCGAGATACCTCGGCAAGACTGCAATGAGGATTTTCATTTTTCATAACCGCCGCGCGAGCATTCGTTACCATTACCCAAGTACATTTAGGGCGCACGAGCGAGAAAGGAAAATCATCTTGGTGCACATTGTTTTAGAATGCCCCGGACTAACGGAAGTTAAGATCTAATTTCCTGCGACTTAAATAATTTAATATTCCCATTCCTACACACCATTGCGCTAGTGCAGTCGTTCGACGTTGCAGAATTTTGCTCTGTGTGTCTATTACAGTCGTTACTCGTCTTGAAGTTAATTATATGAAGAGATATAAGTCATTTTATAAATAAATGTAATGTTTTCTTTTTGCAAGAATACGTAGTCGTAAGATGCAAAGTAATCACGTACTGCAACAAAAATTATTTATATAGATGAGACAGTTACAAATTTATAAAAAAATGACAAAAATGTTCCTGGAATTATCGCTATTGACCGAAAATCATCGATGAATTAATCGACCTACGATAGAAGACTGCAAGACTTTTCAGATTGCAAGAGAGATGCCGAAAGAAACTGTTGCTGATTCACACCCGTCGCGAGCATTCTCAACCAACGTGGCATTTCATGAATATCTTACCGGAATCCTAAGAAAATTTTGCATAATTCACGGACGAGTGCGGGCACGGAGCGCTGTGGGAGACGGTTGCCCGGGAGCTTCTCACCTTTTAACCATCCTTAATCTGTCTTGCAGCGCACGTTGTACGCTCCAAGCGCCACTTTTCCGCTCGGGCGAGCGGCACCAAGACTGTGCCAAGAAAATGCGCCTCGGTCCAAAGAAGAGTCACCGGGGCAATGCCTCGAAGAAGGCCAGACATCGAAGAAGAGCCGAAGAAGAAGAAGGAGATAGTGGCAAAAGACGGACACCGGACGGAGGATCTTCTCAAGTAAACGATGCCGGAAGATAGAGAGGATCGTACGTGCTAAGGTCGTGGTGAACGAGAGAGAGGGTGAGAGGGAGCAAGCAAGATTGTCACAGGCGCGAAAGAGACGAATAGCGACGTGTACAAAAGGACGAGAAGAGACGGTCGCGGATAGAGACAGGAGCATAAGATGGCACAGGGGATGAGAGTGGAAGGCTGTTCCGCAAGTGGCACGGCGCGGCATGGCAGAGCTCGTGGAAGTTATGAGGCTGTGTATTTATCCGGGCTTAACCTACGACCGACCTAGCGCAACCTTCCAGGCTCACGACGTGATCGCGTATCGAGCGAGCTGAAAGAGAGAACAAGAGGCAGGCGGGAGATGGAGCAAGATAGAGAGTCACCGAGTTATGCCAAGTTGGCTGTAGAAAGCGAACGGGGCGAGAAGGGGACTGACGAGAACTCAGAGGGGAAGTATTAGAAGAGAGGACAGGGGGGAAGGAACGGAGGAAAAGGTGGAAGAGGTCGCACCGTTGAAACTACCCCGGAACTAACTGTTCGTATAAATTTGTACGGATTCGCATTCGACTGTAAGAGAGATATGGCGCCAAAGTCGGACCGGTCGAACTAATGCTGTATCGCCCGTTCGCCCTTCTCTGTATCACTCTCGCCTGGCACTCTTAGCGAGCGAGCGAGCGAGCCGCGAGTTTGGAAACGAAGTCCGAAAAGTTTGCCCTGCGATCCGGTCTTTGAGAAGGAGTAACGTTGGAAATTGAAAATTCGGTCTTTCGCCACTTAGAAAACTAGAAATTGTTGTGTCGCGCGTACGAGAAACTGCGAGTAACGCGTTTGTAGCTGAGATTTCTCCTTTGTAGCTGAGATTTATACTTGGAGAAATGCGTTTTACTTATGATAATATTAATATTCTACATTCTTAGTGCTAATATACATTGCAGGGAACTTTCGCATTAACTACGTAGTTTCGTATTATGAATCTCTGTTATATATTATGAAATATATTTTCGTACGCAGGTGCATATATTGTTATAAATTCACAAGATGAACAATGCACATGATAATTTGCGCGATATATATATACGATTTACAAAATTTATTTTCCCGGTTTCCGTTTTAAATCCCCCGTTTTATATTAATACAAATTTTAGAGCTTGGAAATAAATTCTTCAATTATTCTACATCTGGTCTCTTTTTTTACTCTATTTTTTTAAATCCACAATAAAAACCAGCAATAATCGATAGCTGCGCCTAGTAAATGTTCTGAACAATGACAGCTAGATAAGCAGTTGAACTTCCATATCGTAAACGCCGCCGGGAAGAAAGCGCATCCGGAGTCGCGCCTCGTGGCGCGGCGAAAATCTGGAAGTAGTAGCGTACTGACTGGTGTCAGACGCGATGCGCGAGCGTCGCACGGCGGCACAGACTTTGACGCGGCTGCGAACGATGCCGCGTTCGTCGTTATCGGCGACGGCGCACGTGAACCGGAATAACCGATAAGCAGGAGGATATTTTTTTCTATTGAAATAAACTGAAACCATTCGCATCGAAATCACGTTGGGTTTATCGAGTCTCGTTTCCACAGTTTACTCTGGGATTTACTACTGCGAGGTTGAGAAAGAATATTTTACTTATCGCGAAGCAAATAACAACATAAAGAAACAAGGCACTATTGTCAATATTATAAGCTCTTCAATCTCACATATATCTTGCATCCTCTTACTGCTCTTGATAAATCTGTATTAACTGGAACTTGTAATACAATTTGGAAAAAAAAAATAGAAATCATCTTGCAAATAAAAATATAATTTTCTATAAATAAATGAAATCATTAGAAAATAAAAACTATACTGAGAGAAAAATATAGTTACCTTTGGCCTCAATCACAATCTTATAATATTTCTGATGGGGATAATTATGGTTAACATGATCGATGCATATAGTTAAGTTAATCATATTTGTTGCTAGAAATATTATAAAATTATGGTTTTGAGGCCAAAAGTAACTATATTTTTCTCTCAGTGTACAAGTTTTTTTTTTGCTTGCATAAAATAGCGTTGCTTATTTTCTGATCATTTTCAGCAGTGATAAATACAGAGTGTGTATAAATACAGATAAATATGTGACACAGGTAATGTCAAAATATAATAAGTATGAAATGCGCATCCACTCGGGATTCACTTTTCATTATCGCATATTTCGTTGTTGTACAGAACAATGCTGTAATTAGACATTGCCAGATACCGCAGTACGTGCGCGGAACATAGAGCACAAAGCGTGAAAGCCCGACGTGTTCACGTTCGCCGATGACACGCGTCCCAATGAAAGCCTTTTCGCCCTTTGGTTTACGCGATAATATGCGTCCGTCTACTTCTCTCTTGCGCCCACCTATAAAAAAGGAACCTTTGTGGGCTTCTCTCGACTGAGCTCTCTTTCAGTTCTGATCACACAGAACGAGATCGCAGACTCATGCGAGGGAACACGAAGCATTATCATTGTTCCATCGACATCGATATCGTTATCGGTCGGATGGCGGTAGCGGTGTGCCGCGTTTCATGTAATTCCGCGAAATTAGCGAAATTGCCGTCGACCGCATTTCGCCGCGTTACTGTGTGCTGTGTTTTGTACTGGGACCACCATCTCGCGCACATTCACTAGTCCCATCATCCTATTCCAGTGATGCAGCTAAACGGGGCAGCCACCGGATGCCGCGTCGCAAAACTGTCGATCGATCGAAGAGGGGAATAGAGACAAGTAATAAGAAGAGAAAAAGAAACGCGAGAACCGTGACGAAAGAAGGAGTTATGACAGGAGGAAGGAAGAAAAATGGAATGGCTGGAAAAATAAGAAAAGAGCGTCTTACATTCTGTTTGTTGCACAAATGCACAAATTGCGGCACATCATCGTTAAAGTCATGTCGAAGGCTCTCAGCGACATCGTAAAGTAGAACAAAACAATCGACGTTGTCCAGGACGGAGCAGCGCAGAGTGAACGGCGCTTTAACTTTCTTCAAGTTGGAAAGACTCGGAGCGTTAGTTGCATCGCTGCCTCGTTCCCTCGTCCCGTAATGGATGAAAGCGCGAGGCCGCCGACGTATCGACCGGATCTACGACCGTAGTAGATAACACGGCTTAACACGCCTGTTTAAAGCATTACGCGACCGGCGACATTACGGTCGTATTCAACGCGGTTGTCGTATTCGCGGCTTCGGAATAAACCCCGGTAATTGCTGGAAACACGACAGCGCTCGCGAAACGTAAACGCTCAGCCGGATTATAAACGCTGATCGAGATGGGCGCTGATCGATAATTATAGCCCGGTATGCATGGCGCGCGGACCCCATAGCATTAACGAATTGTCAGCCATGCGATCGCTACTCAACGTCGAACGGCGAAACGCGAAACGGGGAACCAGAAATTGCGTGGAGTATCCAGTGTCGAGCATTATCTAAAAGTATCGATACGGTGTCTATCGGTACGATACGGCAAATATGCAAATGGCCAAATTAGCGGTGATGCGATGAATACCGGATTAGAGCGTGATTTCAGCGTGCACGGAAGATATTCGGAAAACACAAAGGGTCGATTACGTCAAGTGTTATTATCTCGCTTAAACGCGAAGCGCATTTAACACGAACGAAAAGTGTGCGCACTTCCTTATAATGTCCCTCGCGTTAATTTGGCAAACTTTTTGCACTCTGTTCGTTGATAGTAAGAAAGACAGTTCCCGCGTCTGTGGCAAGCGCTCAGGCATAATTTAATGTCTCGAGCGCAGTTCGTTGATTTATTAATCGTTAAGACTCTCTTCCAAGACAACACCGCCGCTCCGCCTGATGGCCATCCATAAACCTTTTTTCCACCACACGAGTTTCGATCTCGCCTCTTAAGTACGTTCGGGCGCATCGCTCAGAAAATGATTAATATAATCGCCAAGTGTCAAGTGGAACGTTCTTGCCGTGTCGGAGAAGAAGCACCGCCGGGAGGAAACTCTCGATGGGGCGCGTTGAGACGGCTTCTTTTTTCATGACGAAACTCTTGACGAGCGCCGCTGCAAATGACTCGTCCGTTTGCTCGCTCGCTCCGACAGAATTTCCGCTTGCGCCCCGTTGCAAAACCCGAGCGTGGCACCCGAGAAACCATAATCTCGAGTATATGGCATTACCGGCGCGCGAGGGTGGCAACGTATCGGAAGGAGAAGTTACGGCGAGTCCATTCACCCCGTTCGCTCGAGGCCGAGGGTTTTTGCCGGTGCGACGAACGTCACTGTAAACGAGGGCTCCTCCTAATTGCTAATTTCGGAAAATTTTCCCTCGCAATCCCTTCGAGCTTCTACGCGAGCAAAAAAAAATCGGCATGTCCGGTGCATAGCGATCGACTTCTATCTCTCACGAATTAGCCGCCCCGCTCTCCGGGGGGGTGTCTTGATCTCGCAAAGGAGCACTTCGGAGCCTAACGCTCCTAACGACGACCCTCTATTCCGGGGAAGGGCGACGACCTTTAACTTAATTGCAAACGAGACGTTTTTCCGGAAATTCGTTGCCCTGGCGAGCCAAGCGACGGGTTGCCTTGACGAGTTCGCTCGAGCTTTCCGATTTCCCGCCTTCGTCACTGCGTGCCTCGAACGTTAATTAAGGCGGGCGTGTACCGGGGAAGTAATTAATAGCGAGAACAATAGGTACTCTCGCCATTGATTGTATGAAAATAATATTCGAAGAAAAACCTCTAAAGGAGAGAATTTCCCGTTTCCGTGATATAGCTTTTTTTCTTAGACAGTTGGCGACAATTGGCCGGAGAATCGTTACTTCTCGATAATCGTGCTCTCGTAATTTCTGTGATTAAGGAACATCTTAAAAAATCGAAATCCGCAGCGTTTCCGTGATTGAATATTATATTCCTTTTCACTCACGTAAGATAATCCGTGCGTCTTATGTATTATCACGTGGTTACTGAAAGCTTTGGTTCATCAATTTTTAACGCGCAGCTAACGCTCGGAAGTGGATGCAGAAGAAAAAAAGACATTCCACGCTTTGTATGAATAATCTCTATCTCCTTCGCGACGAAGTATTCCCTTCGTTTCTCAAGACATTTGCATTGCAAACATCTTACGTCACGCGGTCCAATGTTCCTTCAGCTTTGCTCTTTTCGAGTATCCCGGCCACTTGTTCAATCTGACGGCAGTTACTTAAGAGACAACGCCTCGAAGGAGCTCGAGAGTCATCAGAGAGCAGCGCCGGCTAGGTAGGAATTCGCGAGACAATTATATTTGATGGATGGCCCAGGCGGGTTCTACGCCCGCTGTTGCTGCTGCCTGCAGTCGGATACACCGAGACGGAGGAAATGGTACGAACGGAGAACAGAAGTGACGAAGATGCCGTCGGAAGTTGAAGGCGGAGGCTCCAATTTCGAGCGTTCCACGAAACAAATGGCCTCGCGCAGCTCTTTCTAATCTTCGCCTTTTTTTTCCGTGCGGCGCGTGCGGCGACGGCGGGGCATATATATCGCGCTTTGCCAGTTTAACATGCTTGAAAACGATGAATTATTCATTTCATTCTCTTAGGATTGCGCGCGGATGATGCGTGCTGGGGAAACTCCCCGGTATACCTCGTCGCGCGCAAATATTTGTTATTAAAAGATTACCCGACAATGAACTTAGCGGTTAGTGCCCGTCGTAATCTGTTATCGTGCGCAGGTAGTGTTACATTTTCGACGGTAACGTCGGCGAAACACGTGGAGTACACGGAGTAGTATAAGCAAAGATGGAAAATGTTGAATTAATGTAATAGTTACATGCGTCACATTTTAAATGGTTTTGGCATATCCTTTATTACGACGTACATGAAGTCAATTTCTAAATTATAATGGTTGATTAATCGTTTCTTAAGAATTTAATTGTTTAATTCCTGCATAATTACCATAGAAATATTTACGATTCGATGTTTTTTAATTATTTTTTTTTTTAATGCAGTTACTCATTTTGTTCTACGCTTATTCCGACTTGAAATTTTATTCTTTGGAATTAATTGCTGGTGTGCGAACTGGTACGGCGGCGGTTTCACATGTGTAGTAAACACGGTAGGATATATGCGAACTGCTGCGTTTTAATGCATCATCCACACATACATATAACAAAAGATAAGAATTTAAATTACTAGACTTCCGTGGTCGGCCCGTACTTAATATATGATATTAATGAGTGTTGCCTCTCTGTTTTCACGCCGCTAAATATTGCAGCAGAAAAGATATCTGCAGGACTGTGCGCATCGCGTGAAATTATTGCATCCGTATGCAACCCGGGGATTTCATTTATCTCGTGTTTCATTCGCCCACTGTAAAACTCTCACTTCGCGCACTACAAGTGGACGTCTATCGGGGTTAATTTGTTGAATGTGAAGGTACTATAGAGAGTTACAACTACTAAATGAATTAAACTTTAATTACGTTCGAATTGCGTCGTTCCAATTCCGAGTTTGTCGCGATAACCTGCGTGGACGCACGTATGCATGAGATAAATATATATAGATATACGTCTAATTATCGAGAAAAAAATGTTCTCCAAATATTCTTGTACGATGAAAGGTAGAAATATTTTTTAAATAATTTACTATTATTACTATATACATATACATATATATATATATGTATATATATATATATATATATATAAGGAAAAAGAGAGTTAAATAAAAAACATCAAGAGTTGTAAATTATTTTGGCGCAAAATATTATAAATTTTAATATTTTTAGGTATTAATGGAATATATTATTTGAAATGAATAAAAATATGACTTGAATAAATATCTCTCAATTCAAGGAGGATCCCTCGCGCGATCTCAAGGTTTTATCCTCGCAAAAATGTTGGATAGTGTAACATATCAATCACGAAATATGACGTGTTGGATATTGATTTGATCGACTCACGCAACTATCTCTGAGAAATCGCCAGCAACCTTAGAGGCATCAAACGACCCTCAATGCTTTTTGCCCTTTTTCATTCCTGATGGTTCACCCTCCCGTCCAGATATCCTCCGCCGCCATAATCCCACGAGGGGAATAATTTTTCCCTCGGCTAGCGGATTGCTGGTGACACATTTTGGATGTCTATTAATCTCGGCCGATGCGACGCGTTGATAACAGCCGACAACGATCGTTGTTGTAACGTGAGACGCACGGTTCTACGTGTTGCCTGACAATTATTATAAAAGATGATGCTTGTTACGTGCAGCTACCGCTTTGCTCCTATTTGCCTCCTTCACGCGCTATCTCGTGTCATTTTGCTTAATCGAAATGATAATTTCATGTCACGTAAACGAATAAAAGATACACTTTCACACACACACACACACACATTGGATATACTGTTATATAAATTCTTATAATTCTTATTATAATTCTTCCGCAATTTTTTTTCTTTAAAAGAGAATTGATTCCATTAGATATAAAACTTATTACTGGAAGGGAAGATTCATGTAGGGCATAAAAAATATCTTGAACATTTGAACAGGATCATATAATAGAAATGATAAAACACGCAGGTTAAACATGATTTATAACAAAGCGGAAAATATATACTGCATATATGCAAATACCGCAATTATTAAAATGGATGAATATAAATAGAAATATAGAGCGAGTCTAAAAGCTCTGACAAAAATTTCGGGAGCGTGTTTCATACATCAGTAGAATGAAAAATGTTTATATAAATCTGTGTCTGGGAATACCGCTTTTGTGAGTTATAACCCTTTCATTATACCCAGACAGAAATGCCAGTTGCATCCATACTAAAAGATCAAAAGAGCAATGATATAGTGCGTTACAGCAATGACCTGTCTCACAAAATAATGATTCACGCTAGCTGCGGAATACCTTTCTCCAGTGTTAATGCCTACCGGTCCATTCTTCCGTCATGCGGACGAAATCACGCCGATTAACAATACGATTCGGATTCAATATTGAAAAATGAAGAGAGCGAGGAGCAACGAAATTCGATAATTTCACCGTTGTGCAGGAAACTCGACGTATCCACCAGACCTTCCGTAAAATTGCCGATAAAATCTTCGAATGAGAAAATAGCTGCAGCATCGTGCGACGAGCCGGTCGAGTTGTTAGCAGACGAAGGAATTATTAGTCTCTCGAAATTTGTCCGGTGCTCGCATCGATTAGACCGTTCTCTGGTATACCAGAAGGTATTTCGAATTCAGGGCATGATTCCTGCCGCGATGGAAACTTCATCGAGGGAAGGGGCAGCATGGAAAGTACCTTTTTGCAATGAGAATCCTCCGGGATACGAGTAGGGCCTTCTTCGAGGAATCGCCGACGTAAGGGAGCGCGAAACAAGGGAGCCGCGCCGCCTTGCACGACGCTTTGAATGGAAATATAACGAAAGGGAGGAAAAAAAATCGGATCTTTTCTGCTCGGATGTACTTTCACCTTGGGGCATTATGAAAGGCGCTTCGTCGGAATGCATAATTAAATTCCGCCTTTTATAATGTATCCGACAGGCGGGCAAACTCTCGATGTTGGATACACGTGGAGGATATTTCACGACGCGCAGAATCGCCTGCAATTGAATTAATCCCTTTGTTGTTTACTTTGCCGGTTCCTTCGCAACAGAGTACTTCGAAAAAAAAAAGAGAGAGTAACATGTCCTACAACCGAGAAAAACGTATTGCACCGTCTTCGATTACGGAGAATACGGAGGACCTTCCCTCTTGGTCGCAAGGAAGATTTATTCGTCAATTAAAGATAGCGGTACGAGCTAATTTCCGCAGACACATGGCGATTCTTTCCCACAGTGTTAGTCCTTGGCCCTGCGATAAACTTCTATCTTGTGTATCTGAGTGATCAATCAAGTCAAGTCTCATATGTTTTGTCTGAGAAAAGATACATGTTGAATTATACAAAAAATGGATGAAAAGAGTTAAGGAGTTGCAGTAAAATTCGTTTATAGCGCAAGCTTTTTCATTTAGTTTTCTTTTTAGAAAGGCCTTACTGTCGTTTTTCTTGAGGGACATGTCTTTATCAGCATCATTCCGTCTTTATCAGTATCTTCCTTGCGAATTATCCAATCGGAACGATAAATTCGCCCGATCCCCCGATTAATTGAATCTAAAAATAACGCCGGGAATTCCGTAGAAGGGTTCTTAACGATCCTCATGGGGACGAAGGGGTAGATATTCGAAGGTTTCATTAATTGACCAAGATCCGCGCGCAGATTAAAGCGATCCGCACCAACGGCGAATCGCGGAACAGTGAGAGTGAATTGCAAATCTCGCGAGCCCGGCTGAAGTCCGCGCCGTAGAATTAAAATTATCTTCAACTAATGAACACTCTGACTCTTCTTTTTCATTTATTTAGGACTCATCAAAAGTAATGGATGTAGGAGATGCAAACGAATAACGAGAGAGTCAATTTGGGGGATAAATATAAAAGATTAAATTATATTTAAAATAACAGTTATCTTGAATTTATAACATTAGTTTATGTGACATCTTAATCTTTAATCGTAGTGAACTAAATCTTCTAAGCAGAACAGACTAACGTTCTTTTTACTTCTAAATTAAATCGCGAAGCTATTATTTGTTTAAACATTAACAAGTTAGTCATCTTTGACGTATTTTTATAGGTTCACATTTTAAATTGTTAAATTTGTGCTTTTTTCTATGCTTTCTATGCAGTTTGTACTTTTTTCTATGCTTTTAACATCAATGTAAAAAACGATGCTGTGTAAAGTTTAACATTTGGATCATGGCTTGTAGTATATTTCACTAACAGACGACAACAATTGCTCATGGCAATGGACGTGACGTCGGGCGCGCAATTTGCTTGCCTGTACGGAATTGGTTCCCAATGTACACACCGGCGATTCTCTATCGCTCCATCCAGTTCGGTCGGCAGCTCTAAACAGCATCGATTTCTGGAATTAACTCCTATTGGATTGTGCCGTAGTCGATTAGCGGCATTCCGGAGACTAACGTCAGAAATTCGCGTTATAGCTTTAAACACTTTGACATCGCAACCCTAAATTTCATTTAGCGCTAATCACCAAAGAGATTTAACTCTCTTCCGTTACACAAGCGACAAGCTGTCGCGTCATATTAACTGTCAACACTGTGCGAAACACGTTCCTCTCCAAGTGCAACGTGCGCAACGCTTCGCAATATTCCTTGTCGCAATATTATATCTTGTATATTGCTATTTTGATACAATACCAGTTCATGCTTATTTTTCATCGCTGTACCTGTTTACATATGGAAAATTGTGGATATCTATTTTTTTTATTCGTACAAACCAGACGGTTTTGGTGAATTCATCGAATTTATTTCAGCTTGTCGAATTGACGTAGCATTTAATTTTTCGCCGTGTTCACTGTACCTTTTTTTCTCCTGAATTTGACATATTTTACATCCACGTTCGAACGAGCATCTGCCAAAATCTATTGTGGCGCTCACTAATCGCCGATTACAAGCATAGTCGATGGTCAGTTCGGCTCGACTCAGATAGCGATTAAAGACTAATCCCACGTTATAAGACCGGTGATTAAAATTGTTTATCGTTATCGGTACACGACAGAATTGCGACGCTCACTATGGGATGGAGATAGCGGCTTTACAAATTTTGCATATGTGTACGTTTTACACAAAACCAAACAAGGAGAAAGGGAGAGAGAGAGAGAAACAGAAACATAGAAGAGGATTGAGGGGAAGCGGAAGAGATGAAAGGTAACAGTAAGCTTTCAATAACATGATGCAGATCTATTTTCAAAATTAAATTTTATCTTCCGTATATTACGTGCACCCTCCCTTACATCATTTTCTGGATTTTCTTTATATCGCGTTTACTCGTTTGTATTTTTCGCTGATCACGGAATACTTTTTTAACTTTCTCCAACGGTTGCTGCAACAATATTGAATATTTTATTCTTAATTGTTAAAAAAGGGTAATTTATGTATAAACATAATAAAACATAACATAATAAATGTATAAACTTGCACAATATTATAAAATATGCTATATAATATTCAAACAGAATAATATAATGTAAATCTATAATGTAATCTTGATATACAATAATGATGATAAATTTATTACATGACATGGATACTACTTTTATTACAATCGTGTTGAAACCCTTAGTCGAAATAAATTAATCGTTCATTTAAAAAGATTCACCAGTGTCGCGCGTTTCACTAAAACTTGTTTTGAGAATCGTGCTCCGTAAGAAAAGAGAGTCGAAATAAAGAGTAAACGAGTCTTATTACTAACTGCAGCGAGTTTGTTGCGCGAAAATACTCCCGAGGAGATCGAAAAGAGCAGGAGAAAGGCGAGTCGTGAGATAAGGTAGGAAGAAAGGGGGGAAAAAAATAACAAGATCGAGAGGAAACTACAAGCGTCGGGCGTGCTGCATCTCCAAATCCCACAGGAAACGGACGTTAACTTCGTCGTTTAATTTCAGTCCTTCACTACGGGTCAGGGATAATCCGACGTTCCTCAGACAGGAGTGTAATTTTCTAGACGCGGAATTTCCCGCGTGTTGTGTCGCGAGCGATGCAAGAAGAGTCGGACGACAAATACCGGAGATTGTGCCGGCGTCTTACTGTACCGAAGCATTCCATTGCCCGGTGAAAAAGCTTAACAAGCGATGCGGTGCAATGCGCACGTTAAAATTAAAATTACCGTGCGTTTAAAATCCCAAAATTGTTTCTTACGTGCTGTAAATAATTTTATATTAGATATTAATATAATCAAATTAACGAAGAAAGAGAGAGAAAGAGAGAAGTATAGACTTGCAAGAAAGGGAAACAAGGCGACGAAAAATTTCACGATCGCGGACCGTATGCTCGATGGACGTGGAGATTCGAAAGGGAAAGGGTCGGCGGAGATGGACGAGCGGCTGGGAAAAAAGTGCAAAAATCCGAGATGCAGCGGATTCTCTCTCCGACGGGTGGCGTCTACGCGGAAATATTTTCTCGGGCATCCAAGCTCGAGATCGAGCGGCGAGCTCTCGAGGAACGTGATAAGGTGAGGGCGAGGATAAAGAAGAGAAGGCAGAGGGTAGCGAGAGGTAGCAGACGAGAGAGGCTGAAGTCTGAGCCAATCAGTGTCTCTTCGGAGCTTTTCACCCTGCCGCCGCTAGATACGCCGTGAGAGAAGAGAAGCGGGGGAGAGAAGGCGGACGGACGAGGGTAGAAATAACATAATAAGGAATGATTTTATTTCCGTCTATATATCGGCACGCTCTCATGCGGCGGTCGTTTCTAATTTTATTTTCACCGCACTCCTGCGGCGGTTTCCTATCAGCGCAGCGTCATCGACGCGGCTTGACAATGAGGGGAAGACACGCTCGCCCTCATCCATTTTTCATCCCGCGTTCGGTTTTTCTTTACAGTCGAAAATCTGGAAATGGAGGAGGATAAAAGGGCCTGGATAGCGCGGATAAAAGGTCGGAGGCTATAAATTCCTCGTTTACAATAAACAAAGACCTAACGTCTCGTGCATTTATCTCGAATTTTATTAATTATACGCTGACGTTTCGTTATTACGAAAAAATTCGAACATCCTATCGGATTTAGATACTACTCGCGATCCCGTGCTCGATCTCGTCTGCACTGTCAACGTCGTCGGAGGCGAGAGATTTGCCCCCGAGTCTTGGAGTGCTCTAGAATCCGGGCAGGCCCGGTAAATAATGGTTCGTGGCGGGGGTCCCGAGTAGGAACAAAAAAAAAAGAAAGGAAAAGAAGGAAAAAAGGGAAAGAGGGGAAAAGTCGGACGTCGGGAGAATAAATTTGAATGCGGTCTTACCGGCGCGGTGCGACAGCGACGTAATCGAATGATATTCAAATTTAAATGCTCGGCGCAATAAAGTGTTTAAGAATTTAAAACTTTATTTGACTTTCAAAGTGGCTGTGCGTTGCCCTCTCTTCCCGCGTCCCCGCGTCCGAGATCCACCGGGACGCGCAGGGCAGGGGACAAACTTGGGGGAGAATCGTATGACCTCCCCCGCTCACGTCTCTCACTTCCGTCTTACGAGCCGGGGAAGACGAAGAGTTTGCAGTTAATTTCGCATTTCGTCGCTCTCGCCGTCCGCCTGCCGCTGTCGGTTTCCTTTTCGCTGTCGGGCTCGTGCGATCCCGCCGGACGTTAATAGGACTATCACGCAGGAGGGGAAAATGCCCTCCTCGCCGTCGGGTTGCGTCGGAGTGAGAAAATCCTGTCGTTCGTTTTAACGGACGCTCGTTACGCCGGCGCGTTCTTCGCCGCTTAAGAATTTGATGCCGCCGCGCGAATCGCTCTCTCGATCATTTTCCTAGAAGTGTAGAACTAACTATTACTTTCGGATGTTCCGGGTGATTGAACGCCAGCTATTCCGCACCACTTATTCACGCACGCTCTGGCGTTTTGCTTCAATGGAACCAGAGAAAATATCGCCGAGTTTCAATTAGTTTGAATAAAGAACGAAATTTCTGGCTGCTCGAGAGTGATCTCGGTACATTAACAGAATTAACTTTTGAATTCTAGAGAGACGAATCTCTATCGAGTATGTAATAAGCGTCAAACTTTGAGTTTATTCCCCGTCGACGTATTGATCGTTTCTACTTTATTAGACAAATTATTTTTTTTTTTTTTTCAAATCCGCCGTGATTCCTAATGAACTACACGGTACACAATTAATTAAACTACGCTCGTGAACGTGAACGCTGAGCGTAATTTTTCTCCACGGCTTAATTAACGGCTGCCATATCTACAAATACATATCCGTTAGCGTGTCTACGCTCCCACATTTGCCGTGCTGTAAGTTCCCGCGTGTGTACATGTACATGCACGCGCACATATACACGTACATTCGCGAGCGCACCGTAAATTTCGACTATGCTATCGAGTCCATTTCAATAAAATTTCGACGATAAATCATCGGCGCGCTTCGATCGACCAAGTAAATTGAACGTACCTTTTTGCACAAAGAACTTTGCTGCGCTGTTCTTTTCTAACGGTAAATGGTCGCAGGCACTCACGCAATTATTTCGCGTGACGTGCGACAAGAAAAATTGCGCCCGATTTGTGTACTTTGCAATTTATGCGCGAATTTAGTGACACGCGCCCCGATAAATATTCGTCCGGCAGATAAAACGTTTTTCCATATTGATTTGGAGATAGTCATACACTCCGGTGTTTGTTTGTCCAAAAACTATTGTAAAAGCTACAGGAATAAATCCTGCGCACTTTCAAAAATGAAATTTGTCAGGGTTGTTTTGTTTTCTATTTTCGGCTGTCGAGCAGCGAGCTCTCCGAAAGTGTTTCAATTGATTACCATTAATAAAAAAAAAATCATCTGCAAAATGACTGATTAATACACGTTTGAAAAAAGTTCTCTCTTTCTCTCTCTCTCTTTGTTTATTTTTCAAATATATCGATAATATGAAACATTGAATTGTACAAGATGACAGTCTTCATATTGAACATATTTGATTTAAAAAATCTATAAAATTATAAACTTAGGAAACTTCTAGGATATTCATCTAAATATGTCTTGAAACCAAGGAATTCTTTATCTTACATATCCCAAGGACTGACGTTATTCTCGAAGTAATCTAACATTTCTCAGCGATGACACATTTTGTGTACGACTGATTAAACACTTGAGTGACGTACCGTCGAAATGTCGCGCTTCGGCAACGCGACGATTGTTGCAAAATGTGCAAATGTGCAATGTGTCGTATAGTCACAATGCGACATGGAATGCTTTCGCACCCGAAGCATACTC
Organism: Tetramorium parvispinum; assembly: GCA_011638315.1. Classification (NCBI taxonomy): domain Eukaryota; kingdom Metazoa; phylum Arthropoda; class Insecta; order Hymenoptera; family Formicidae; genus Tetramorium; species Tetramorium parvispinum. The sequence goes on along the minus strand of VBVR01000321.1, from coordinate 39,679 downwards.
GAATGCATTAATTTACTCGCTGCATCGAATGCACTCAGCGTGTCATTTTGTCGTCTGTACTCATTCGACTTGTGCTCATCTGCTGCAGCTGCATTGAGTTAACTTGTATCAACCTACATAGGTGGTCGCAGGCATAAAAAATTAATTCTGCTTGTAGATTAATTAACATTTTTGAAAATTATTTATTAATTATATTAGATACAGTCAATTGTATCTTTATTATCCATTATTTATATTTTATTTTTTATGAGCACTTGAAAAGATGCGAATTCAGATTGTTACGTAGTACTGAATATATTATTCAATATATTATTTTTTCGCATTCACGTTAATATTTGAGTAACAGTTAAATAATGAAAATACACCGATAGCATTAATTGCGATGGATCGCCGCGTCGAGCTTGCGTAATAAACTACTTTAATGCCGCGTTAATGCACTCGAAAACGAAACGTGCAGAGCGAGAGAAAACAGTTCGCAGCCATTTTTTGGGAAATCCAATTTGGCGGGCTAGACGGTGCCGGAGGCAGTGAGATCGTACATATTTTATATGCAGTTCGTAAAGGGACCGCGACGAAACGCGGCGAGGAGGAGAGCGAGAGAAGAGGGTCGAGCGGAAAAAAGAAAAAAAAATACTAAAGAGTGAAAAGAATGCGAGAAAATAAACGCGAGGAGTAGAATAAGCGTGGGATAACTCGTCCACTTCTATTTCCCGCAGATTGTTCATAATTTTTCGTATTTCGGGTCAGCTAATTCGTCGTTATACTTGCGGTCGATTTCGACCAGCGCTATAGAAAGCAATTGCAAATATAATGAAGTCTTTAAATGATAATCGAAAATGAAACAGAGGAAATGGGAAAGGAGAAAGGAATGAATTAACAGACAGTAAAGAAGCAAAAAGAATATCTATATCTCCTGGTGAAGGTTCGGTCAATTCACGTACATTGAATTGCTTTGGAAATATTCCCGTTGGGCCTGCGGCTCGAAAAACGACAACACAATTGTGGGCAGACTGAATCGAAAGAAGTTCAGTCTTTATAAGGAAGCTCATCTCGAATCTTAAAATTCGCTAATTAAAATAAAACTCGATATTGCTAAATACGTAAATATTTTGATATGATTAAAATTATTTTCACATTTTTCAATTCAAATGGATCCCTTTTAACCGTAACACGAGCTTGATTAAAGCTTCATATAATATCCGCTGATTAAGATTCGAATTCGATTTACACCTCTAAGATTTGCGGATATCGTAATCCGTCACTGTATTGAAGAAAGAAATACTAAAAATACTATATTTCGCCCGTGTTTGTCCGGATCTTCCTGCTTTTTCTTCTTAGCGTCATGTCAATCCTCGGGCTTTCATCATAAAGCTTGCGGATTGCGCGGGAAAAAGAGGACGAGGGGGAGCTAAGGACGCACGGGACATCGCGATAGGGATCGTAATCCATGCACTTCTGCGAATGCTGGCTTGCGTTTGCGATTTGTACTTTCCGGAAAAATCGCGCCAGGTGAACTGGCTTGAGATCAGCCTCGCATGTTGAACAAAAAAAAAACTGCTGCGCTCAGATAAAACGAGATGTGAAACGCAAACTTTGATTTCGGAGCTTGCAAAATAGCCATAATCGCGAATTTTATGTTAAAACTTTTAATATAAGTTTGAAATGAAAGATGCCTAAAATTCCGATTGTGTGGATCGCATCTCATGATCGAGCCAAAATTAATCCTTGCAAAGAAGGTAAATCGTATCTTGGTAAATCGGATGGTACATTTCAAAACTATTTTAACTCGCGCCGTTGGACTTGCGATTGCCAGCTTATTTCGAAGAGAAAGACGATTTTCAGTCTTCGAATCCGACTATATTTGACATGCGGGGGAAGTTCAAGAGCGGCATGATTCTGCAAGGTATTAGGTAGGCGGGTGAAAGGATCAGAAAGCGGATTCAAATCGAAGAATAAACAGGGGAATCGAGATTCCGAGTTTACCTACTGTTTACGGAGCCCTTCTTTCCCGCGGAAGGAAGTACTCCTCTTCACGGGAACACGAATAATTTCGGCAAACACGAAGCCGTGGATTATGTGGCACAAAATCGCTTCCGCTTTTGCGCATTCCCTTGAACTCCCCTCCCCCGCTCCCCTCATATTCTCTTTTTCCAGCAGCCTTAACGAATTTATATCCGGAGTAACTCCGGGGCGCCATTATTAAAATGAAAATTTATGCATCCGGCTTTCAACCCTCTGATCCAATTTCATAAACTGAAATTTCCAGTCGGGGACCAGCCGAGGGTAACAATGGCGTTATGGGTGACTGCGCGCCGTTGCGGTACGCGCGCAAATACGCGGAAATCATGGAGTGCAACCGTTATAAAATTTTTTATGCAGTCGAGACAGACAACCTCGTCGTATTCTGAAACGTGAATGAATGGGGTATCGTTCCGTGGCATTTGCAAAATTCTTTAAACGAATTGAAAGTCCCTCTCGCGATTAAATCAATTCGTTACGCACTCTTCGGCATTCTTTGTAGTCGCGATACATTTTCAGGGAAAACATTCCTGATATCGCCAATGATATCGAGGAAAGTAATGTCATACGTTATTCCCGTGCTGATACCGGTGTGTACGTTGTATACGCATTCTTCTTCGCCTCTTTCATCCCCGACTTCGAGGCAACCGCCGTTTGTATAGCTACGGTCAGGAAACGAAATCCCGCCGCTTTCTCGGCGCGAGAGAGGTCGAGTTCACCCGAAGCGCGGACGTTGTTGTCGTCTCCGTCGTCGTTGTTGTCGTCGTTGGAAGTTCCATCACATCCGGGTCGAAGGAATGGAGAGGATCAATGAAAAAAAAAAGGGACGCGTCGAAAAGGCGAAGGAGTTTAAGGAGACCGATATACGTCTTCACAACGAAAAGCGCCTCGAACGCACAATGACGACTCCCTCTCTTTCTTCCTGGGAGATATCTCTTAACGTTTCTTTAAATAGAATGACCCCCCCGTTGAATTTTTATTTCCTTCAAGCTGCTTGCGAAGCTCGCAGTCGACAACCGCAGTGTCCCCTTTCATTCTAACGTGTTTTCTTCAAACTCCTCATTGCTAGGTAAACCCCCGGTACAATGCTAATGCAGGAAATTATATTTACTGCAAACGAATTTGTGCAACTATCTTTTATCGGGTTATGCGTAGTAGAAGAATCGACGTTGTTCAGTGCAGTGTTCATTCTAATTTTTACTGTCTCATTGCCTTCTAGATCTCTGAAAATTTCTATATAAAAAGAAGAGAAAATCTTTCGCAGTTTTGTGCCATTGCGGCGTAATGTTCTGTATAATAATATGATGGGAATGGTTATATTTCACGTTGAAAGTGTGGAAACGCGAAGTGAAGAAAAAGAATCTCGATTATCTGGGGATTTCGCGAAACAGTAATCGTGACGCGTGTCACGCATAACAAAAATCAGATGGAAAATTGATGGACCTTGGCGAGGCGAGGTGGTACTTTTATTAGCAATATCGGTGTGGAATCGATCGACATAAAATTCATAATGGCTTTTCGCGTAATACGGTTCTGATCGCGACACATTTTCTCGTGTACCACCGTGCGAGGATATTCAACCACTGTGCTCCTTTGCGCGCTTTTATTTTCGCTTCGTTTCATTTTATTTTCCGACACGATATTACTCTCCACCGTCTGAGTGGCGATTTAATTCACAGCGGGGATTATTTTTCTATTTTTCTATTCTTTAGAAATAAAAAATGCGGCTAATGATTTTGATCTTAAAAGAAGAATTATTAATATAGAATCAAGTAATTTTACTAAACAACTGAGAAAATGCTGACGGAATCAAAATTTTAGAGAAGGAACGTGCGTACATAATAGTTAACATTTTATAGAGAAAGTGCGATAAAGTCGTGAGTATAATACGGAACAGCATGTTCTCTTTTTTTTTCTACAACGCTTATATTATCTTGTTCCTACATTCTTTTTATAACTTTCTTTCTTTATAACTTATTTGCCAATTAATTTACGACGGTAAATACATAAATTGACAGTAAAGTCCCTAATGGAGCTTTATTAAAAAAGTTAAATACGCGTTAACTAGAAAATGTGCTGCCCCCGTTCGCATTACTTGGATTTTCCATTCTCCAAATTATTTAACGCACTATGTTAAATAGTTCGCCAATTAAGCCGCAGATTAAATTTCCGCTAAGGGAGAATTAAACGAGAATGACCTGAAGGGCTGATGGGATTCTTTTCTTTTCCGAAACTTCCCGTACACGCGTCCTACATGTTGTAGGATTCCCGCTACTTTCCATTGATTTCAACAATCACACCCTTCCTTCCGAAGACCACTTAATCCGTGACGTCGCGCACATCTTAGCCCATAGAAAACCTAAGCGAACCCATCAAGGCGAAACACTTTTCGTGTCCGCCGTTTTTATAGGACCGTTAACACGCACATGCGTAGACACGTGTGCACGCGTAAAGAGACGTGTCACGCACACGTTCATATGTGAGCGCGTACACGCGTCGACACGTCTCGGGAGTATAAAGATGGGCAAGGGAGACAAACCTTAAATGGAGCATAAACCCCAAATAGTATCTCGTAATGGTTTCCGAAATATCGGCTGGATCCTTTCGGTTGAAGTCAATCGTGCCATTTTCTTAGAGCTCAATTTGATATATCAGTTTGCAGGACATTCGCTGAGATCTTTATTTAGTCTACAAATTGAATTCCTTCCTGTCTAATATTAGGATTAAATCAAATTCTGTTTGTTTAACACCAATATACTTTAATCGTTTTAGCAACGTCCTTATTGTGTTAAATCCCTCTTTTTCATGCTTTTTATTTAAATCCGCAGTAAATCGTTTCGCAAATAATTTCATTCACATGCAACATATATGTACATGTTATATAACAAATGTCGATTAATCGATTAAAAGTAAGGAGAAATATATCAAGAACAAAAATTTCGTTTACGTCTGCTACGTAAAACGTGGACCGCAATCTGAATATACTGCCAGTGCTTAAAAAGAATTATCGCGCGCGGCTTGCAACAATGTCGGCCATACGTCGTGATGTTCGCCATTTCTGTTCGATGCAAAAAACTAGGCCAGTCGGATGAATAGAAACACGCCGGGGCTCGCAATTGCGAAAAGCTCGATGATACGGGACTCGTCCATGCAGTTTGCCAGTATTCTTCTCCGCGTTCGTCAACGGCGAAGAGAAAAAGAGAAAGAAGAAAAGGGAAAAAAAAATAAATCGCCGGTGATTTGCGTCGCGCGATCACAATAAGAATTCGTTCCGGCCCTTTCAACGGCACGGACAAAAGATTTAGTACACCAATGAATCGATGAAAGCGTACTTACGATTTTGCCTGTAAATTGCGGCACGCTCTCGGGACGGGAACGTAATAAATATTATACGTTTCATCGATTTTAAATCGCTGCGCTCCGTGAGTTTATTTTATTTAACCTTATGGAGGCGCTAGAGAGTTTAAGTATCCCCCAACCCGAGATACCTCGTCCGTCACTAATAGACTTCGCCTCTATCGATTTCGCATTCGCGGACTTCTTTATTTCCCTCCGTTACCCATTCCTCACGACCGCAGTGTCCACGATCTTTCTCCGTTGCTCCGCTATATCATCATTACAACGTTTATTTAACCTCATTGATTGCTCGCCATCAGTTTTATCATCTCCCATATCCCATCTGTTTTCGCAATTGGCTGTATTATCATAACGCTACTTATATTCCTTTATAAATTTGGACATTCAAGGAGAGCCGATTTAATCATTCATCGTAAAACGCTTTGCAGGCCCGGCGGGATAGTAAAGGAAAAAGGAAGCTCGAGTATCTGGCGGATAGTCATCTTTATAACAGCCTTGCTAATAATAAGTCGTCTTAGATTTTAAACGCAAACGGCGGCTTATGATACATCTGAGAAGTGGGCTCACTTTTGGAGAGTCTCTCCAAGCCTTTCTCTCGTTGGCGCTGCCCTCTTCATCCAGCAAGGAGGTTGAAGACAAGTTAAGTGCAGTCTACATGGAGTTACCCATCTCGCTCGCTTATTATATATATAAACGACGCTCTCTCTGTCTCACTCGAGAAAGGCGCACTCGACCCAGTGAACGCAACTGCCAAGTCCGACTCGAGGACGATAATACCGATGTCGATGGCATCGTTCATGGGCGGGTGGGAATTAGAGTATAAGCGGACTTCGGATTACGGAGGCAAAATTATGAAATATGCGAAAGCAGCTGCTTCTTTACAACTCGGTCGGGCGAAGTTATAAACGCGTAGTTAGCAACATCTCTTGCGATAAAGATCGCGTGTAGTAGGTCAAGATAATTGAAGCTTTCTTCGTGCCAATTAATTTAATGTCTTGACCTACTTAAAAATAGACAGTGTCCTCGTGTAGCACTTGTAATTAGTAAAAATGTACCAAATAATTATTGGACATATCAATTGTTGTAATTTAATATTTAAACGACAAGATTATATGAAGCGTTCATGGATTAATTATTTCAGCGTTCATACACCGCGAATATTTTTGTTTAATATATACACAGAGCCGGAGGCACGGAGCTTTTATTTATCAGCGACAGTCGCGTGTCTACAGGATTATCGCGGCAAGATGGTCGCAATTCAGCGACAAGCAGAAACGGCGCGGCAAACGTATTAACACGCATCGCGAGCGCGCGGAATTGCGCGCAGTTACACAATAACCGCGTTGCAACTGTTGGCGACGTAATATAATACAGCGTTCGCAGAATGGGGCGGTTTAGTCCGCCGGTTATTTGGGGCCGAGAAGAGCCGGTGCTTGATACGAGAGACTTGGCAGCAGATATAACTCTTAGGGGGTAATTTTCCGGATATAACGCTGTAAGGAAGATTGAATTGCCGCACGCCATAAGCGACGCAGGATTACCTTTATGCAGTTCACCCGAATGAATCTTATTGCGCGCGGCTCCGCCGCGGTCAACCGCGGAAAATTCGTATAATGGGAATGACGATCCGCCGTTGCTCTTTGACGGAAAACATTCGGGAGTTCCGTCGCCGTCTCTCACGCCGCCATCGGACGCTCCAAACGTCCCATTTCCGTAACCGAGAACCCGCCGAGCCCGCATTTGTACCCACGGCCAGACACCATCGACGAGGGTTTGGCGCAAAATTAATTTAGGCTCCAATTAAACTTTAATGCTATTAGCGTGCTTCTGTAATATAAATCGTAGGTGAAACCGCGCGCGGCGATACGAGAAGGGTCGAGGTTTACGAGACGCGCACGCAAACTCCGTCGTCTCCGTATCGCGCGGACTAGAAGCGTCTCGGGCGGAGACGCGCATATACAGCCGGGATTAATACGTAGACGCGGCACACGCAGTCTACCATCTTCGCGCATCTACATGGCTGCGTGCAGATATGGTTACGGGGCGTGCGGTTCGAAATTGGTTACATGCATCAAAGGATGCAACACCACCGCCGAACGTCTTCCGTTCTCTCGCTCCTCTTCCTACTTTGCCTCTCGGTGTTTCGCCTGGAGCGGCTGCCGCGTCTTCATCTTCTCCACTGCCATCGATTAAGCATTATCTCTTAACCATAACGATAACGGAAAGGAATAGCGTTCCCCCTCCCCCCTCTATCTGTCATTACTTGAATTTCTCTTTATCCTCTTTAGCGTGAAATGTTAATCTTTGAGAAAGGGAATGAGATTTCGAGTGTTACTTCGGAGCAATACAATGCGAAATGGCGAGGCTGATTTGCCGGCATCGCCGAGATTATTCCCGATAGCGGGCATTCCTTAGATCGCGATGGCAAATACGAGGTTCGCGAACTTGGCGAATAAATTCAGCCATCGTGCCACGCGGGAAGGAAATTCTTCCTCAAGCCGCTCCTCTCCGGTCATCCGCGAAATTTGCATTTTCCCCGCTACGCGAATCTCCGCCGGTTCCTTAATTATTGAAAAACCAAGTCCCGTCGAATCCGTGAGACGGTTTCTCTTGCAAGATTGAGGAAATTTGTCTAATTGGAAATTCAGAGATCCAATGATCCGGAGATTCTAGAAGCCAAACGCTTGCCAATCTCGGCGAATTTCAAATATTTGAAAAGCCGATAATCTATTCGCTTTGTGACTTAATATATATTACAAAGTTACCAACATCTCGAGATTCACGAAATTGTCAAGAAAAATCACACGTTGAAGGAGAAAATCACTGTTGAACATACTTTAAAAAAATATACATTTTCCCCACTCACGAAGCTTTCACATAGGATAACACTCGCTGTAATCGTTCGAGCACGTGAGATTTCTAGAGGTACGACAGCAACCCTGGTAGCAATTCTTACAGCGCGTCCGGCGCCGCGGCCGTAGAAATTATGCAGTTGCAACGGCAGCGAAACTGCAGAGGCGTCGCCACTGCCATATGGCTGCGGTATCCGGGATGGCAGTGTCCCGGATACGGCGAGTTCGCAAGTACGTCGTAACCGCACGGATAACGTGTCGTTATACGACGGCCACGGAGGGCCAACGGAATGGAGTTGACGCAGCCGGGGGTTGCTGCCGCCGTTGCTACTGCACCGAGGGCAAGACTATTTGTTTATAATTCCTTCGGGGACACAGCTCCGCGGCGACGGTCCATCCCGTCGTCTTCTCGTTCCATTTCTCTCATCCCTCTCACTCGGTGAGACGAGCCGAATTTAAATTTCCCGGATTCTGCTCGCCTACTCCACCACCTTCGGGTCTAACGACTTTCTTAACGACCCTCCGTGGAGCCGTCCCCGTCCACCACCCCCTCCGGCCACCATCGTTTTCCCGTACCTTCCGTATGTCTCCCTACCCATACGTTCCCAGTCTCGGGACAGCTTGACGACGACGGCGTACGGGTCCATCTCATATGCTAACCAGTCGACTTGTAACCGAGATAACTTTGAATTAGCCCGCGATTAAGGACAGATTCGCGTAAACGAGGGTGAAGATGGATAGTTAGCGTCAGAACCGCCGGTTTGCGTTACGAAAAAGGCTATTAAAATAAAGAATGTTATATAACCGACAATTTCTCACACGAACATAAAATATTTATTTCTTTAAATATTTATTTAGATTCGAATTTTTAGATATTCTCTATCTGATAATTAATTGATACGGTGACGACGAAATTGTAATCTGAAAATTGTGTTAACTGTGCGGCATGCAAAATTTGTAAGATAATTTGCTCAAATTATATAAAATTGATTTTCCATTGATTAGCCAATAGACCTTAATCTACTAAAAAATGAATTTTTCATTCATAAAATTATTTGGCGATAATTGGCAAATTACGTTGCAAGATTAATGAAATCAAAAAGATATTGCGTTCATTATTATCAAAATCTAGTTCAAGAAAATAATTATGTATTTCATATTATTCGCATGTGATAGATGCAAAAGTTGTTTTCGAAAACGCAACGCATCGATCAAAATTGATCATTTCGAACGTATAAATTGCAATAGTTTGTAATATCTCATATTTACGTCATCCATCGCATTTTTCGTAGGAAGAATCGTTTCCCCCTTTGTTCGTTTCTTTATTGTTTTTTTTTTACTATCAACACACACGAAACATATATTCCTTTCCGTTCTGTAGTCGAGCATCGAATCATTTCTCGTTTTCGCAGTTTGTCCTATTTGCCGCGTGTGCTCTTCCCTCGCGCTCGTTGCCGGAAGAAGGGTTGAGAATTTATGCGGGAAATCCAAGGAATTCGGTGGAACGAATTGTCCAGAAACCGCCGGATCGTGCACCTCCGAGATTTCAAAACGATGTTTTATCCGACGTCTAACATACCCGGGATTCCCACTGCTCGCAGGGAGGAGGGCGAGGGGAGGGAGGACGGGACAATAATTTCATTCTGCTCCACATTCATTCCGTATAATTTTCTGCGCGCGCACGTACGATCGAAGAATTGAACTTCCGGCCGGTGTGTAGCTTTGTATTACAATCGGGTTCGTAGCCTCGTAACGGAAAGCTCCGCCGGTCGACGCCAGACATTGCGCACCGTCGGGAGTTAAGCTCGGGGCCATACAGCGGCCGCCGACACCATTTTATAAATTTACGCGCAATCCCTCCATCGAAGAAGGAACCGAATCCCCCTCCGTCGTTTCGTGCCTGCCCTGCGGTCGTGCAGTTTGCATTCTCGGCGTGACTCGCACAGTAAAATTTCATTTCATAATGGCGTCCAACCTCTCTGTCGCGTTGCACCTTCTTCTATCTTCTCGCGCCACGACGGCGTTGCGACGGTGGTCCCCGCGGTGCGGAGTCGTTTCCGTTTTATTGGACAAGTTTCCCCATAAACAGGAAGCGGGTCCGCGCCGTTTTTGACTGGGTATTTATTACGTTTTTTTTACCGTCGGTTGCGCGCGTGATAATGCCGCTCGTGGGAGCGAATTCCCCCGCTTTGTTACTGCAATCCCGCGAAATGAAAATGCGACGATACAACTTTCGCCGATTTCTCGTAATATTCGCTTCTTTAAGTACGATTACAGTTATACTTCTCCGATAATAAAACCTGATATATATATGCCATTTATAATTATTAAATATTAAATATTAAAAATAATGATTCGCGCAAATCTGGGTCAGACACGTGAATCTCGCAGGCTCGCTAAATAAGGATCATTAGCCAATTGAGTTTCGCAGGTACACCTGGCTGCGCCTCATTCCACGCAAGAAGAGCCAGCCTTTAATTAGCGAACGAAACTGTCAAAGACTGCCGGCAAAATGGGACGAGAACTGCCGTATCTCTCAGTTTACGTAATTGGACGAATCTCGTCGAGTATCGCGTTTCCAGAGCGGATCACAGAACGACGGCGCAAGAAATAAACATTTGTAAGAGATGTGATTGGTATCTTTGAGAGTTACTGGTGCATTAACTGCGATCTCGCGATAGAATTGAGTATCCTTTGTATTATCTGTGACAAGCAGTTCGAAATGACGACGACGACAACGACGATGACGATGACGAGTGACGCGTAAGCCGATTTGCAAGCATAAATCATGGATGCGCACTTTGATTCACGAGGACAGATACATATAGAGGCAATATTAGAATTATTAACATGTCACGACAGCTAACTGTTTTCATTATTAACATATATTATGAATATATTCATTATTTTCATTATTAATACGTTGCAAATATGTCAAATATTTGTTTCAATTTCTAGAGTTTTTAAAGATTAATTATTATTTAAACATCAGTGCGATTTAATTAACAAAAACAGTTGTTCTGCTATGTCCTCAATAAAAAGTAAAATTTGATAATTATATAAATTAACGAGTAACTGATTATAAATATGGTATCGTTGAATGGTAATTGCATTATCGAGAAACTAAAAATGAGCGTCCGTTAAAACGGGAAGATATTTGTAAAGATTTTATTGTTTGAGTCAATACGCACGGTATTGGCTTTTCTCGGTTGTTGTGAATACAATGGAAAGAGCAACAATGGCGAGGTGTCGTGTCGGGGATTGCCAGAAATCCCGTGGAAATCTTGATATGAAACGGATAATGTATGCCATGCATCTGCCGTTTCGCGGCAGCGATGCCGCTACTAGCTATCTCGCATTTTAAAATGGTATTCGAACGTACTGAATCCAAACATTATATTTCATTTTTATTAGTCAATCTTAATTAAATTTCGAATTGGAATTTATTTTACGTATAAAACTAACGTGGAGAAATTCTATCGCGATTTAACAAAAATCGTCAGATATTCTCACAAAAGGCCAGATTATATTATTAACGTCTCGAATTATTTTTATTAAATTCTGCTCTCTATATATATTTAAATACATCAATATGCTCAGCCGCCCTCCGTGCTCTTTTTGCACCTCTCTTATATCTTCTATGCTCACTCATTCGTTCGCAGTGTGCCTTGTTATAATTTAAAAACCTCTCCTTCGGCGAAGGCAAAGCACTTTTCCGCAGGATGAAAACTAAAGAACGTAAGAGCGTCATTATACTGTTTGCTCGAGGCAGCATTTGGAATTCCTCTTCACGTTTGTATTTCCTATACAAACGTTCGGCCCTCGCGGCTTTCTCTCTCCAGCAATCGCCGATTTAATTAGGTTAAAAGTGGAATCGAAGCACGCAATTATGCATTGATACTTCTGACGAGCCTTACGTTTCTTTTCCGCGCAGATGTATTTTTACCAAAGCAATTTATTCCCTTTTTTTCAACTCAAAAGCTACGGATGAATTCACCGTAATGAAGACTGTGCAGCAATCTAGGAGCCGGCATTTGCACGCAATGCTTTTCCACTATTCATGCGTCAGATTCATGCGCCCGGGAAATTTTTTTAATTATCCTCACATATTCGCGTAAAGTGCGGAAGAGAGAGGCTTTCGTTTCTTTCATGTCGATACGCGGCTTGTTCATGTAATTCTCCCGTCTCCAAACGCATGAAACAAAAACTAGTTCTAATTTAGTCACAAGTAAAAGCATGCGAAATGTATATTGTGCGCAAAAAGGTTTTATACTGTGGTTACGTGGTATACGTAAAATTTTGCTATTAGTTCGCTAAGTATCTTGAGCAAGCCCTCCGAGGATTGAACATTCTTTTAGTGAGTTACAATTTCAAGTAAATATTTCCATGATTATCTAATGTGTCATGTTTTCTACATAGCACGATTGTAATTGTAAAATTGTAAAAGGGTGATGAGAGAAGATTGGAAATATTTTTGGTTTAATACGAAATTAAGGGTTACAATGTATGAAATTTTCTCTTTTCGGATTTCTATGCCGAATCGAATGTCACGAGAAGTACTCTGGATCATCAAACTGTAATTCAAGGATAACACCTTGTTCAACCCTCCTCCCCCTTCTAGTTCAATCACGTACGTATTCATCGACCGCGTTGGAATTTAAAACGAACTGTTTGCTCGCGACACGTGCGTGGTTTCTGTGCTCGTCTGTGAAATTCCGTTGTCCCTAAACGCGCTCGTTTTCAGTCGGGGCACGATTTTTCGACGTGTTAACCCCGGGGTCGAAAATGCACCCTCTACGAAAGGGACTTCGCGGAGTTAATGCCGAAAGGGAGTATGAGAGGGGAAGGGGGGAAGAGTGGTAGATACGCAAATTTCGTGGATGAATTCGCCGTAATAGAGCATCGGCCTGTTCATCGTGTATTTCGCGCAGGGGGTGATGTCGCGGGGGACCGTGAAGGGTGAATGCGGCTCTCCCGCACGTGACCGCGGGTGAGGATGATAGAGACCGACCACTCTATAGTGCGCGTCTGGGAGTTGGGACGCGCTCGGTACATAAATACAGAGTACAGCGACGTCATCAACAATTCATCGCTATTATTAGCGGCGTCCTAACGGCACTCTCTGCAACGGGGGTTCTCGGGGGGTGGTTGCAACGGGAGGTACGCGGGAGGGTTGGAAAATGGCGTGGAGTAGCGTGGCAGAGAGAGAGAGAGAGAGAGAGAGAGAGAGAGAGAGAGAGAATCGGCTTCTGGAACACGACTGCGCGACTACATGAACGTCTAATCTGCATGACTAACTATGCAGTTTACCCCTTGCGACTACACTCAAGTTGCACCCGTCGCGTCACTACCGCCCCGTTGCCGCTACGGAAATTCGCCGCGTGCCGAAAACGGATCGCGTTATTAACTGGTTACGGATAACCATGAACGTATTAAATCACCCATGTTTCACGACGGCCATTTACGTGAAAACAATTTTATCACTGTGACACGCGAGTTGCTGTTAAACGAATTGTTACACGATATTTAAAGTTGTTATCGCAATAATCATGTTTATGGACTTTTAAGAAGTCTATTATTCGATATGTGTTGCGATAAAATAATTACTAAAAATGATTGGAATTATTATGATAACTTTTTAAAGAACATATTTTATTTAGTTTCGTAATAAAAAAAAAACAATTCAAAAACAATGATCGGTTGATAATATATTTGATAAATCAGAGTATATATTTTTGATTATGGCTTTATTGATGTATCACTTTTTATGGGTTGATATGTATGATTTTACGTGGCAAAAATATCATCTGCAAAATGCTTCGAAAATTCAAAAATGTGTCGTTTTATACTGTGAAATAAATTTATTCATTGTTTATAAGTACTTGTAGATACTTCGAACGTATTTACAATATATAATATTAATAATTTGTAACTTGACGAAAAACACCAATTGACAAGGTAATTCGATTTTCGTCAATAAACATCTAAATTAATCATATAAATTAAACAATTACAAACAACAATTGCTCTTGGAGACAGATTTATTCATATAATGCGTTGCATGTTAAAATATATCGCCGCATTATTATGTTAAAATATGTCGCAGCAATGGCAGAAATAATCGGATTGACCACTAATAAATGCATAAGTTATTGAACATCATATCCATTGTCCCGTTGTTGCTTTTTCATTAATGTTTAACTGCATTACTAATCAATTCCAACTGTTTAAATTTGACTTTCACAAAGATAACTGAATTTGCTAACGGCTCTTGTCAAGTCCTCGAACGCTCGAGCGAATATAGCTCGTACATGTATCCGTTATGTCTTTACCTCGCATTTCGTGCCATCGCCGCCCGCGTTGAATTTAACTCGAAACGCGGAAATGAGAAGTGAAGTTATGGCTCCGTGTTGTTTGCTCGCGTTGAAATTTTTCTCGAGTTTCCGCTTTTAAAAGACGTGGTTAAAATGGCATCGTCGTGAGTAATGGCGACGAAGGAAGTGCGCTCACGCCTTAATTTCCACATAGTTAGCGATATTTCGCGAGCAGTAGCATGTACCTGCATTAAGGGGAAGATGTCGGACGTAATCGCATAAAGAGGAACGGATCGCAATTTTTCCTTTGCTACGTGACCTCCTACTCGAGGTCGTCGTCGTCGTCGTTGTCGTCTCTACGCCGATTCTCACGCTCCACGATATTAAAATTAATGACGCGATCCAAAATGCTGGTTCTTTCCTTCTAAGCATAATAGACGTTAACACGGCCCGTGCATTTGTAACAGACAAGAACAGCCTCGGATATCCCGTGCTCCTCATAATTAATTGACATTTAATGTTGTTCCGTTAATTAAACTATATTATAAAATATAAAGATTATAATATTTATCGAGAATTTTTAGTCGATTGTTAGATTATATTATGAATCAATTTTTTTTAATTCGGCACACATCACTTTTCAAATAGAAAATCTGGAATTTGTTGCGTCAATCAAACGTCGAGGCACATTTTATCTGCGAAATAAGGACGAAAATTGACTATCGATTGTTTTTTTTTTTTTTCGGGATGAGAAACGTCACGAGACGCAGATAGAAAGTGAGACTGCCGCATGAACGTTAAAGAAAAGTCGTGACTGTCGGTCGTGTTAACGAGTTTTGTCTAGGTGAGACGTAACAATGGGTTACTTTAAAAGTTCCGCGTAGATAGGATGAACGACAAAATTATAGCTCGAGTTAACTTTCGCGAAAGTTTATACGAGTTAACTTGCTTCCGTCCGCCGAAGTCTTCACGCTCGCCCGACGAGCGACGCGCCACGGCGCGCTTTATGGACATCTGCGAGATCTCACCGCCTTCTTCTTTAATCACTGACAATGTATAAAGTATGTGCATTAACTTCGTTACCTGCTCAAGTAATTTAGTGCGCCGCGCGAGGATTAATTAGTATCAGGGAGCCTTGATAATGCTGTCGTGTTAATACCGTCGGAACTTTCACCCCGACGAAAATTCCTTCCGGATCTACGACAGCCCTACCTACGTACCAAAGGGGAAGAAACACGCGCGGGGTTTCTTGCAGGACACCGTGCACGCTCTACGAGAATGTAGCAGAAAAATATTTCGCATCCGACACAAACTAGGAACCCAATTCTCATGCAAATGCGGGACACCTACGCCTCTCTCCCTCTCTCTCTCTCTCTCCTCGCAGTCACCTGCTCTCTCCTCTGCATGCGACGGCAATCTTTGTTTTATTCCGTACATTTCAGAGGACGCTAAAATATATATACTCCGGGGGTGAATGTCTGCTCCAGCAGGAATCGCGCGCATTAAACTTTTGTTGCTCCTCGGGCACCTAAATCTCCTATCTCTCGCCATAAACCTTAATGCCCGAATCGATATTCATTTCGAACCACCTTGCTCTCGCGGTGTTTAAAACGCGTCCCCGAATACGCGTTACGAATAAAAGTCGGGGCCTCTGCCGGTGTCCGTCTACGCCGTCTACGGAAACGAAATGTGGGGCAAACTTACAAGGGAACACTGCCGCCGCGACCCGAACTCATCAATTCAAATAAAACTTTGTGAATATATAGGAGATACGAATAATGGTACGCCTCGCTCGTGCTCAACGGTCCTTTAAAGTCTCGGTGTCTAACTTTCAAGTTGAACGATACCCATTTTCTCACGTGCGAACCTTGACGGTAAAATTATAATGCTCACCAATGACAGCAAACGGCCCACTGACGACAAATTGTAATTAATAACGGCGCGTTGAACAGAAATTATATAAAGAGAACTTTCAGAATGTTTTTTCTTAGGAATATTTTATATTTTATTTTCGGCTAAGAATATACCGTTAATTTTTAAGATTAATGGTATCCTCTCAATTAATAAACAAACACGAGTTGGCCACGAATTTTCGTTATATTTTAAATTTATGCAACAAGATGCGCTTAATGTTTATGTTGGCGGAACGCGGGAAAAATTCACGCACGATAATGCAGCGCGGATGCCTCGACATCCTGACGAACCGACGGTATTTTCGATTCTTCCTGAATTTCTACGCAAAAAGGCAGATTCGCCTCGATGAGCGTACACGGACATTAACCCACCGTCACGCGAGGAATTTCGCCGATCGACTTTCCAGAAGAAATTCGGCATTACGCAAAGTTACGCGCGAGAACGGGAGATATATTCCGGGCACGTCTCAAACGGGAGAAGATCCCGTCGAATCCCAGCGGAAGGGAATTCTCCTTTTCCGTTCCAAGAGGGATACTCCGAAAAACGGGCAAACCGCCTCGGTACTCCTGTATGAGCCGCGAAAATCGCGGCGCTTTATAACGCTACATTAACCGACAATCTTCTCGCCTGCTGCACCTTGCAACGACGATACCCGCGAATCTGTTCTCGGAGATAGCGGAACGTCGATAAAACTTTTAATTACTTTCGTCCGAGGGGAGAAAGGTTAAAGAGAAAGGACACGCGGTTTCTTCGCGGTCGTCAGATCGCCATGATATTTTTAGGAAATTGTTGTATCCGAAAGGAAAGCTCTTTCTAAAATAAAAATGTATCTCTCTCTCTCTCGCTCTTCTTGAAATTTTACAAGACGCTCATTCTACAGTTACGTCGCTCGCTTAATTATGTACAGTTATAATTAGCTTGTATAAAGTATTAAAATTACATGTCACGCAATTGTCCCAGATACGGATATCTGGTGTAGTTATCCCGCCGCGCTATAAATATTTAATTAATTAATCCCCGCGAAACTTCCCTCTCGTAGTTTATTGAACTTACAGCGGCTTCGCCGTCCTTCTCCTTTTTCACTTCCAAGAGCTCGGTTATCTCGGTTACTCACGCGGAAGGCTTAATTAGAGAGACCCTTTATACAGTTACACCGGAGAGCAACGTCGTTAGATCTTTGTTGGACCTTTCGCGATGAAAACAGGGGAAAAGGGGCGATACTGCTCGGAGACCAGTAACGAAGTTCGCGGGGCGTGCTCACCCAAGACAGGATGTTACGGGCGACGTGAGTTCTGTTAACTCTCAGAAACCCGAAACGCGCGGCGGGGTGAGTTCCGAGTTTTCGTGTACCGCTTTCCTTCCTTTTCGCCGGGGTTACTTCGTGTCCGTTTCGTTTCTCCCTCGGCTTTTCTTATTACTTCGTCGGCTAGGTCCCCAAGACGACGCGGTCAGATTCGAGAAGCGAACGGGGGGAACGGGGACGCCTCCGGAGAAAGTGGTGGCAGCGAGTATATTTACAAGTTTTAAGAGAAATATTAAGCGAAGAGACTCCCCCGCGGCGATGAGGGGGAAGTTGAGTTATCGGTGCACTTTGCATAATTTATCTCCGCGTAATGCTTCCCCTTCTGCGCGATGGAGAGGAAGTTCCCGCATCTTCCGGCGGGCTGAGGCGACATCGATCGAGAGTTCGGGCATTGTTACGTGTGTTTATTCACTACTCTTCGTGTGTCGTGTAAACAACAAACGATGCGCGAACCATCGATCAAACCAAGTGCCATTAAAACGCGATATGTTCTTCGAGTATCACCGAATATTCGTTGGAATCTCGGCGATAGTGCTCGACGAGAGAATGTTTACTCGAAACCCAGAATTAAAGAATCCTTACGTGCGGATTTAAAATTAATTAAAATGCAGTTCTCTCTATTTAGTTGCTATTCTCTTTATTTAGTTCTCTTCATTTTGACAAATAAAAAGAATTCAAGACTTTTATTCCAATACTTGATGCTTTCGGAATTACTTCAACGCAGGAAATATACGTCTTCGCCAAGGAGATGTAAAAATGCAACTTAATATTCCGAATTCCGCGCGCGATAAGGGTATAGAAGACGAAGCGTCAAGAAAAACGAAATGTATTTGCGAGACGTGACGAGATATTGAAAATCTTGCGAATCATCCCCATGAGAGCGCCAGGTCGATCGGCTGTGTCGTCGAAAGAAAGACAGCTCTCTCTCTATCTCTTTCTCTCAACGATTTGTTTACATCGTGCAGAAACGAGTTGCTTTTGATTGCTGCGAGGTCAAATGCGGGGGATATACGCCCTCGTTGGGTGGTATCGCCATTGAGTCCTTCATCCCGGTATTCTCGCGAAACGTTAACGGCAAAGTGCGAGCTTCATTTCCCGGATGGAAAACCGCTGCCTTTGCGGCGGCGGTAGCAACGGCGGTTACGGGGAAGGTATCGAAATGGGCGACGAAAATCCGTCCCATGTGCCGAAGATATAAAACGACTATATTGCCCGTAGTCATACCGGCGATAAAAGCAGCGGCGCGGATGCACAGCAGTAACGTACAAGCGTGTCGTGTCACGCGGTTAATCGAACAGCGACGAGCGATGCTCATGCACTTCCGAGCTCGTAACTATAAAAGTGCCACTAATCCGTTTGAACATTAACGTGATGAATCATTACGCGGTTCGAGGGTAGAGGAGAAAACGTCGTAAAAACTGAAGCTCTACCACCCGCCGAAATGACGAAAGGAGAAAGTAGTTGTTTCTAAATTTAATAATTAAATGCAGCGTTTATGCATTGTTGACATCCGAAATGCGAATTTTTACAAAATTGATATGGCATTCGATTTTACAATTTGTTTACAATTTGTCCACGTTTGTCTATAAATATTTATTTTTGTCCATTTTGCAAAAAATAAAAAAGAAAAAAAAGTTTCGTCGCTAGCGCCTCTAAACTGCATTAAAAAAATTACGAAATTATTTGGACAACAGGAACAGACTGCAGGC
The DNA here is from genome assembly GCA_011638315.1 of Tetramorium parvispinum. Lineage (NCBI taxonomy): Eukaryota > Metazoa > Arthropoda > Insecta > Hymenoptera > Formicidae > Tetramorium > Tetramorium parvispinum. The sequence continues at coordinate 20,211 of VBVR01000321.1, read as the reverse complement.
GACTTTATCAGGCGCAAAGTTGTATAATTTTATGTGCACGCGACGCGACAAACGGAATAATAGAGTAGGCTAGAATAGTAGAGATTCCGCGGTATTCTTTTTCTTTTTTTGTAGATCTCATTTGCAATTTCGCGGCAGCAATCAGTGTCCGACAGTACAAACGACGAAACCGCTACGTTTGCGTTCGCGATAAAAGGGAATTTACACCCATCCCCGGTCGCGAGAGGCTGCGTGAGCGGAATTTCACGCGTCCTTATCGAACGTAGCACTTTAGAGCACGTAGTGCGGAAGCATCAGATGGCACATACAGGGCCACCTAAGCCCATCGAGATAGAGACTATTACGCTATTACTGCTATTACTACTGTTACTACAGTTACGTGGTATATATGCATAATTGTAATTGTATTAGAGGATACATGCGAAATGTTTTGCGCTCGGCGCCGCGCGCGGTGTCGCGGACAGAAAACTGTTAGACAAGATAAATGCCCGCAAAAAGAAATTAGTGGCTCTGAAGCGCACATTTTTTTTCATACGCTCCGCATTAATCTAAGAACAAGCACAATTTCATTTATCTTGACATTGTTTTTTATCAGAGATTTACTGAACATTATCATGCAGACACCAGGGCAGAGAGCAGATCTGCAAGGGGTCATTCAGTATTATCGTTGTCGGACACAGGCGGAATGAATCCTACGAAATGATCCTCACGAAGTGAGTCAGTAGTCCAACTGTATTATCTATCTATAGCGAGGCTACGCTTCGCATCCTAAATATTCGTTCATAAATCACGGGATCCCGTTATTCCCAACGAAATTATGCATTATGAATCATTCATATGCGAAGTTAAGCCCAAAATTAGATTCGCAAATCTCGCAACCACTAAAATCGTTATATCTGATGGAATAATTGTAATAATATAGCAATTATAATTATATGATACTGTCGGTAACTGTGTATTCATATTGTTAATCATTATAATATTGATTCATAAATTCAAAACGAAAGTTTATCTTTAGAGGTCATTTTGGCGATTATATAGTCACGAAGCGATAATAATCGTGTCGCAACTTTGTAAAGGCGTGCATTAAAGTGAGATACAAACAATTTATCAGTAATTTGTTCTAATGTATGAAGCGATATGGAGAGCTTTGGCGGAATATCGAATACCATCAGTATGCCTTTCAGATAGTGAGACACCGGCACGTACGCCGAATAACCAGGGCAATTCCAGAAATGAAATTCCACCTACGTAGCACTAAATCGTAATTAATATCGTGTTTCCGCCAAACTAGCTCGTTAATCAGATTTTATTCCGTGCAAGGGCGCATTATTATGACGATCGCATAACCGGGAACGTGGCTCATTACGCAAACAGTGGTCGCAGCGCGATCCGCGTGTGTACGTGTCTGTGAAAACCGCGTGTGCGAAAGCACTGTTGATAGCGCGAGTGCGGCTGAGATAGCCTCCAAAGGGATAATCCCCTTTCGTAAGAGCTCAGCAAGGGAAAGAATTTATTAATGGAACGTGAGTACTCATTACCTAACGCTTATCAGGAACGGAGATTTGTCACGCGCGGTATAATACGACCGAGTCCACTAAAAATCGTCTAACCGATTCGAAACGCGAGGATAATATTCACAATCGGAAATTATGAAAATTCTAAAAGAAGCAAATGAACCGAGATGCAAGAGTATCAGTCGTTAGCACGTTTTTAGAATTTTAATTCAAAGTCGATTAAACTTAAAACTAATCTTTAAAAAAATGTTATTCCCGAAGAGCACTTAATTTTATTGGATATATATTTTTTTTCACGAAGCGATTTACTTTGACAATTATTACTCGGTGATATGAAGATCGTGAACGCGTCATTAATAGATCGAGACAAATTAACGATCAACTTCACTTCAGCTTCACTTCATCTTATCGTGTAAATAGCCGTCTTTTGAGATTCATCGGGATCACGAAGGACAAGACCCTTGATTCATCCCAGAATCGAAGAGAAAATGCGGGTGATTTGCTCCCCGTGCCAATCGCCGAGCGGCAGGAGCTTCACGAAGAAGGGCGGCGCCATTTGAATAATTTCACAGGAAATTACCACTTGACACTGGTTGCTCCTAGATCCTGGAGGGATAAGGATTTTCCGACTCTATTTGTCGAGTGCGCGACTCCATTATGTGACGAGGAATATTAAAATTCAAAGGGAGACTCGTCCTGATAAAAATGCGATATCGTAACGAAGGGGGAGGGAAACGCGATACGGTCATCCGACGCGGAAAAAAAATGGCACGAGGAAACCCGGAAAAGAATGCGATACGGTGTAACGAGAGCGCACAGCCGTGAAAAGAAGTTCGGATAACGAGTGAGGTAATTACAGCCGCGCTCGCAAAATCGTATATGGCGAAATCCCGCGCTTTGTAATCCAATCGGCGGTATCCGCGAATTCGGAAGTGGTCAAGAACGCACGGCATCGTCGTTGCACCGTGCCTCGTTATGCGCCTCGGGTTTTCGCGTATCATGCAAATGCTCCGCGTTGCGACAAAGGGAAAGAGTCCCTTTCCTCCCTCCTCCCCCGCCGTCCGGCGCTCGGACATTGATTCGTAACATAATCCGAAAGCACCGGAACGAGCGGAGCTACTGAAACGAAAGACGGCTAAACGAAAGTAAAGATAGAAAATATACATTAAAAAGAAACAGAGAGGAAAGGAGACGATGGGAGGTATGGGGGCGACAGAGGAAGGAAGGGTATGACAATGGGTAGTCGGGGGCTGGTGAGCTCTCGAGGGCTGGCGTTTATTAAATCAACAAAAGCCCCTCGGGGGATGGTTTTCAGATGCGAGTACTACATCTGCTACAGAAAGCTTTCCGTCGTACTTGTCCTGCCTTCCCACCCTCTCACCTCAAACCACCATCTCGCGTTCTCTCTTCCTCTTCTTCGCTCCCTTCCGCCTCTCCCCTAGTTTTCTGTCAGTCGCTCGCTTCTCTAACCAGGTTCCTCCTTCGTTACACTTTGCGGTTTGTTCTGGCTGGCGATTACGACACTGATAAGGGGAAGATTCGCCCCCGGGAGAAAAACCCTTCGGGTAGTCAAAACCAGAAGTGCCGCGGCGCTCCTAATGAATTACTTCGGATTTAAGACGCCTTCCTGTTTTTCGTCGCACTTCACCCTCGGCTTTCCTTAAACTTCCGTCATTAATACCGAATCCGTTTTATGTATTATGATTGAGATTCACTTTCATCGACAATTATACATGGCAGTATAATTAGATGAAAATAGATTTATTCATAAATCAGTCATAATTCGATGTATATTCACGTGCTGCTATATTTTATAATATCTCTGCTCAATTAAAATACTTTGTTTTCCTAAGACACATTACGAAATAATGAGCTGCATAAAAACATGTTACAGTGTATAAAAGAATTCTTCAAACATTTATGATTTAATAATGAAGACACGCATATATACAACTTCGTATTTCATAATGTACATCAGGGGAAATAATACAGAAAAAAAAAGATAGATATAAAATCACGTTAACGGCGAGAAACGCCGTTCAAAATATCAGATACCCGATAATAGTTGAGCGAGCGTTCGTTTCGCGCATGATTATTCCTTCAATCCAATATTCCGCCGAGAATGCATCAGTGATGCACGGAAAATTAATTAAACGGGCATCAATTATGCTCATTCGCACGAGCGACTCGTGTATGTCTCCCCGAGTACATTAACCCGTTTCTATTTTCGTTGCCGAGATGCGCCGTTATAAATATTTTTCGCGGCGGCAACTGCGAGAAACGGTACCTCGATCGCCACGACAGTAAAATAACGCAGGCATCGAGTACGTCGGACACGCCGTTATTAATGTACCGGCCATTTCCTGTCGCCACAAATTATTATCCGTATTATCGGTATATCAGGGTCGGCGAACGGCGAATGTGTTTACATCGCGCGCCACATCGGGACAAATCGATAGCCGCGTGCATTATTCCTCAGCTTTGCAGTAAACAGATCCGAATGGCGTTTCTTGGAAATCGATGAAATTTTTAGGAGTTGTATCGCCCTCTTCCCCCTTTCGAAGAAGTTCGCCACCGTCGACACTGCGAATCAACGTGTCATCTGCGAAACTCGTGATCGCGGAAATTAGGACGGTCTTAATCTCCACCGAAGTGCTACGTAACAGTCGCGGCACGTCGTCTCGAATCCGCGTTATCGCGGGTTGAGCGAGTCTCGCTTAATTAACATTAAGACTTGAACAGGCATTAAATTGTAAATCCGTTCGCTCTCCGCTTTAAACGGCCGAGCAGCGAGATGCTCTACAAAGATGAATCTCGGCCAGGCTTTTTAGATTTGCCTGAGAATCTGCGCGTCTTGGTAAGTTAGCCAATTAGGACGGGGAATGAAGTAGTCGGAGGAACGGCCTTATTGCATGAATAGAAAAGCGATGAATATTATTATTTAGTTCAGTAAAATCGTTAGAGCGCGCTTCCTTCCGTGATATCGCATAAGCTCATTCGCTCCTAATGCGCGCTATCATATGGAATGCATCTTTTTAAATGTGCAACTATAATACGTCATTCATCTCCATCGCATAAAAAAGCAGACATAAAAAGGAGTCATTAGCATACGAGTCAAAGAATACAACGCGACGTCGCGTATGGCATTAGCCTGTATACGACGTAGATTAAGTATAGATTAATATATTAGAAGATGTATACCGGGTTTATGAGATAATGTACGCTGTATTTGAAATTAAAATACAGCGAATTTCCGACGCGGATAATGTAACGTAAAATGTTCGCAAACGATAAGTAGTTGTTTGCTAATTAGGAACCGGAAGCTTGCATTCGAGAAGCGAGTGCCGCTTTGAGAGTGAAAGAAAACTAAACACTGAATGCAAAGATCAGACGAACAGGAAGCGGTTCACGGTTAGACAGACTAAAAATTGCCTCGATACCTCTCCCAATTCGTCACTAGCTGAAACGGAGTGTTTCCGGTTTTCTTTTGAACCATCGGGTGACGAAAGGAAGGTCGCGAGAAGGATTGAAATATGTCAGACTTAGCCTAGATTGTAATCTAGTCGACGGTCGGTTCAGGGGAGAAGGGAAAGGAGGAGGGAAGATATGCTCTAATTGTAAGGTCGATGAATTTAACGCGAAGAACCAATCGCGTGTTATGTAATCTTTTCGCGCGACGGAGGAGTCAGTGATCCGTCGCAGTTGCATTCCCCTCCCCATCGATATTTCAATCTTAACAAATCCGCCAATGGTACCCTCTTCCCACCCGTCCGTACCATTTCTTCTGCTTTTCATCGTCGATATGGGTGCAGCCGGTGTGTACGCGGAAAAAGAGAAACGGGAGCAAAACGAGAGGCACTCGTACTTTCGGCCTCTCTCTCTCTCTCTCTTTCTTTCTCTCTCTCTCTCCCCGGTCCAGGCTAAAAATACTCCCCCTCTTCGCGCGCCACCCTCTCGTCTTCTCGCTCTCTTCTCGTCGCACACTCTTCCTCCCTTCCTCTTTCACTTTGTTCCTTCCTTCTCGCTTTTTCTGGATCTCCACGAGCGCTTACTTCGCTCGCCGTCCAGTCGCCTCCCTCTGTTCCTCGCTTGCACTAAACCGTCGCTCTCTAGCTATAAATAAAAAAAGAAAAGGGAAAAAATAACGAGAGCGGCGCGCGCGATGTGGGTGTCTCGCTCGGGTGTAGAATAATTAGAAACGGCCCTCGTCCGCAAAAGAAGAAGCTAGCGTCGCGCAAACGTTCCCCATCTCGCCCGGTCCTTTGCTAAAATCGGATTGTGATAGCGTGCTATTCTAATTGACTATCCTTCTTCTAATTTCGCTTCTCTCCTAAATCACTTTAGTCATCTAACAATTACGTACGCGATTCCGTGTCTTCGCGCAATCTTACGTAATTAGCATTCAGACACCACTAGAATTATTGTTCGCATCGGGTCGCGCTCTTTCCTTGGCTCTTCGCCACGGCGCCACGTCGCGGATCCCGCGAAAGCGGGACCGGAATTCAATAAAGAAGGGAAAATATGCTTCTCGTAGGCGGTAGGCGAATATATATTTCGAAAGTTCGGCGGGATTAGCGTACTTGCATGAGCACGCACCGTACAAGTTGGGTATACGCGTCGTTCGCGGTGACTCTGCACCGCGGATCTTGCTCCGCGCTGTAGGTACGTGGCCCCGTTTCGCGTCTGGCGAAGTCTGCCTCACCTCCGGCGAAGTTCCAAGACGTTCTGTCGGCGGTGTCTAAACGCGGAAACTTGCCGAGAAATCTACGGTATATTGTGTACGTCGCGCATAAAGTTATATTGGACACCCTGCGCTCTACACCCGTCGCAGTCGCTCATGATCAGACTACTACGGGGCTTGCACGAGAGCATCACTCTTTCTACGGTCGACAGAGTGGTTTCGATCAGCGTCCACTCGCTGTAATCGCCAAAGCTATTTTTACGCGTAGTATATATTTCCCTCGTTTATTTCTTAATTTATTTATGTATATTCTTTGACGTTTATATAGTTTTATGGGGACAACATATAATTATATATTAGCATGTTGTCACTTCTTCTTAAAGATGAAGACATAAAGCACAGCTTGATACTCAAACGCTCGCGAACGAAAGTGATTATTTACCGAGGTTAGTGGTCGTTAGTGAATCTATCCTAGCGTATTCACATCCCAAGCCGGCGCTCGGCGGAGATATTTTTGGGCCGCCCTATGCGCGCTGGATGATTCACGCCACGGGAGAGAGGCCGCTCAAACGTCCAAAGAGATTCTGCCGGAGAGGGACTTAAAGATGGATGGAATATCGCGTGAATATCCCTCAAAGCGCGTCCGCGAAATAGTACACAAGGTATCTTAAACGATGTTTATCCCGCGGCCCCGTTATCGATCGTACGAACCGCCGGTTGACGAGGGAAATCATTCTTTCCTGTCGCTATTATGGTATGGTCTATTAGCATACGGGGAATAGGCAAACTTTCGCATACTCCAAAGTGCCTTTTTGGCTTGCCGATGCTTTCGGGGACAATTCCTCTCCCAACGAACAGCCCGAACTTTCGACGTGTATCATCGCCGCTGAATAAAAGCGACGCGGGGAAACATATTCTGGAAAACACATGGCCGTAATAATCCCGTCGTTCGTACGAAATAAAAATTTGAATATCGATCGGTATACTTTTTGTCGGCGGAATAATTCATCGTGACGGGATTATTGCGTCAATATAGGTACCATGCTTTGTATATTATTTTAATGAAAGAGCCGCTTTCTATATATAGCTGTTTACACGTGCACATATTGCAGATAATTAGCGAAGTGTACTTTTCACTGTCTCTGTAATATTTTAGCAAAGTAAAACGCTAATAATTTTTAGCATTGTTAAACATATTTTGATGAATTTAAAATTAGATTCATTATACGAATCGAAACGCGTTCGCGTGATGCCTTTTATGCCTTTCAGAAAATATTCCACGTTTCCGCAAGCCGCGCTAAGACATTTATAAGATTTTCCTTGTTAACTGATGTAATTTGCTTTACTACTGAAAAAAAGATATTTGCTCGCCATTAGCGTAGCGTCTGCTGTGCATTAGCGACGCTATTATTATCGTGTTTGCCGTGGAGATACGCGCGCGGTAACAGCGCGTCGCTTTGTTCCTCGTGAATATGTTGCACAGGCAAGTTGCGAGCTCGTAACGGAGCAAAATGCGTATCTATTCCGACCTGGTTTACTTGTGACTGGTTTTCAATGCGTTTACATTTGATTCCCGATTTAGTTAAACGTAATGTCTTTAAACGTGCCATTTTTTTCACAAAGACATTATACAAACTGGAGCATTATTTTGAACATTAGAATTATTCGATTCGTCGTTAATTATTCAGTCATACCTCGAATGTCTTTAAGTTCTTGCAGATTTTTTTCTGCAAGAGAAATACCTCGAGGAAATGCTATTATTATTTTATCTTTGTTGCACAAAGTCCATAAGTATAATATCTGAGGAATCTACCTATTTTTGTCCAAGCAAGATTTATCTTTACACTTATGCGCTGTATAAAGTATATACATATACATATATAAAATGCACGATATATCTCGAGTCGATAACGCCTTAAAAAAACACGACCGCGCACGGTTGCGTGCGCCTCCACTTAAATCCGGAGTTCAGGAACAAAAGATAAAAAGGGGGAAGGGAAGGAAAATACCGAGGTTGAGAAGAAGAGCAGCGGCGGAGTGGAGAGGGGAAAAAATCGAATTTAATCGACCGGAGCCACGAAGGGTAAAGCAACGGCGGCGCGCGACAACAGTTTTACGATTTGGGCGCGCGGCTGAAGGAATGGCGGAAACGACGGGGGTGTATATATGGAGCGAGATGCGAATTCCATTCCATTAGTCGGCCGTTAACGATCGAACGTGTTCGCTCGTCCGTGTGCACGCAGGATATATCCACGGAGAGGTCTTTCGTGGAGGTCCTGCGGAATGCAGAGAGAAACCTGCTACCAACCTCTGCCCCCTCTGACCAGAACCACCCCTCGTCGGGCCTCGTTTTTCCCATGCCCCGCGATTTCTCTCTCCGGGACGGCGTAAAGGATTTTCGATTACGTTTTGTCGCTGCTTTTGTTCCGCTCCGTTCTGTTTCGAGCCCACTTCACGTGGCTCTTTCGTATCACGCAAAAAAATCCTGCCGCCTCCTCGATTCTTTATTTAACCGATATTCCTCAGGACGAACCTATTTTTTTCTCGATTTTTATATTGCGTCTCTCCTTATCTGTATGCAAAATTACATTCTTGCGAAATTGACTTTGGGTTGGACGGCAATGTAGTTATTAAACTTATCGCCAAAGTACCTAAACGTTGACATATTTCGCGATCGCAATTAAAATAGATAAATATAAATACATTTAAATAGTTTGTTTTCTAAAAAAGGGCGATAAAACACATTTTTAAAAAAAGAAAAAAAAACATTTTCAGAATAAAAGTAATCTATCACATCTCTGATTATATAAAAATCGATTATAAAAATATAATCATTCGTGAAGAATTATTGTCGGTGAAATATCTCTCGTTTATTCAATTCGCTCGTATAATCATTATTAACTTCACATCGTGTTCGAACAAGATATTTTAGGAAGTAATTTCGAGTCGCGGAACATTACTGTCGGCATACGAAAACGATTCGACGGAAGAACAAAACGCGACCGAAGTAGGGAACCGCAGTTCACCGGATTCTCCTCATATCATGCCAGCCGACCGCGGTTTCTCGACTCCGCTGGAGCCTGGAAATTGAATTTCGGCGGCGCGCGCGCGCGGCTTTCTAATTCGAATTTGAGGTTTCTCGCGGAACGCTCGTACATTCGGCGAAACGGCCGGATCAGGTCTAACGGCGGGATTTATTCGACTTCACGACGGAAGAAAGGGATGGCTGATGCCAGCCGAGGGTGGGCGGTGGGTCGGGCAGACGAGACGAGGCGAGAACGAAGGGTCGCGACCACAGACACCAACCGAAAGCGCGAAACTATAGAGACTAACCGGTGGTGGGAGGGGGAAGCGAGGGATTTATGGACCGACAAAGACTTACGACACCTGTTCGTGTGTCTACAGGGTGTCGCCCAACCAGAAGCGACTGAAATCAGATATCCTCTGAATCCTCAGATATCAGCTCGCGATCGATGTAACTAATGAATAAAAACTATCGTTTGTAGCTCGATTGCTTTATGATTTTAGGATGAAGTCTTGGAAAACAGATATCCTGAATTAGTCGAAGGATTTGTTTAAATGAAAACCGGATGGCGGTTCCCGGGACACCTCGTGTATACGCATCCCGCAGCCACTTGGAGGCCATCCGTGCATGAGCGACGACATTTCAAATTCGCGTCAGGCGCGGCATCGCAGACGACTGCAAACGCCAGCGGCGTCATGCGATAATTCCCAACTTCTCCAATTATCGTTTCATTCCCCGTCGCCTTCGCGCTTCTACCGAGGGGAAAGGGGAAAGGAGGTCGAAAGAGAATAAACCAGGGGAATAAGACTCGAGGCTGACGCTGCCCGAATCGCTCGCGATCGGCCCGCAAAACCGCCGGGAAAAATAAGTATTCGCCGTGATCGGAATCGCGCAAGACCTGGAGGGATTTGATCGAATTAAAGTTTCGGCGGTGACGCGCGAGAAACCGCTGTTCACCGGGGAATCGATGGGACTTGCGTACGTCAGCGAGAGAAGGAGAGGAAGCATCGGGAAATCTCATTAACGTGGCGTCGCTCTCCCGCGGATGATGTCGCGGGTTCGCGGACGGATTCGAAACAATCAGAAAAAATCTCGCTCTCTTATCGCGTCCCCGATCGGCGGAATTCAAATCGCGCCGGGAACGATTTAATCTAATTTTCATGACGCCGCGTTCGATTAAAACTGCATTTGATACGAATATAAAGAGCCAAGTATTTTCGACGTGCCGTTTTACATTTCAATTTTCACGCGAAATGCGAGCCGGACTTGAATGCGTCGCAAATGAGACATCAGCTTTCGAATTGGACGATAACAGTTCTAGGAGGGAAAAAAAAACAGCTTTTGACACGTGGAATCGTTCAATTTCCTTTCATATGTCAATTACACGAATTATTTAAGGTTTTTACTTGCTGCTGCAGCCGAGACTGCAGCATTAATCCTAGACTAATAATCCTATATTCTCCGATGGTTTATTCATCGCTGTATACCGTGCTCTGCTGCTCGTGCACTTTACAAACTTTTGAAGGCAAATAAAATAGCGTATCACTCAGTCACTGAGTGATATGTTATTTTGTTTTCCAAAGTGAAAATATATACATGTCTTTACATTTATTTGTCTTCAACGGTGAAAATATATATACCGTGTACAGTGTACATGTGTACAGTTTGAAAAAATAATCGAGAGAAATGGATACAAAAATCATAAAAGTTATTCAGTGCTACGATGCGTTTTCAAGGATCAAAGTTGCCGCGTATCCGTTTTCCACAAAACGTAAACTGACGCTACATATAATATATATGAACGACTCACCGATCAGTTTGCCGAACTGCGCCGGAGGCTTCCACTCCGGGTAATGTCGCGGGAATCGTGCCCTCGACCAGTAGGTTCTCAGGGTGACCTTGTATAACGCCAGCTTGTCCTGCTTCTCCTGCTTCTCCTGCCGGTCCTGGGCGTACGAGCCGCATTGGCCATGCACGGAGAGGAATCTCGTGGCGAGCAGGAGCACCAAGATCACCGACCACCGGTGCCACGTGCCACGGGACATCTGCGGGGGAAAAGCGAGAGAAAAAGAATGAAAGAGGATAAAAATCGTCGTTGAGCGCCTATTAACTCTGGCTGATGCGCGTCAAAGTATGCGACACGTGTTAACGTGTCCGTATACACGCTGCATACCCGGGATACTTCGAAACGCGAGCGATGAGGAATTCGACGTGCAAGTGTGCGCCCGTGCCCGCGCGCGGGCGCGAACGTTATTCCCGACAGTTTCCCGAGCGTGTTTCCAACAAAATATTAAAAGAAATGTGAAACTTCTCTAAAGTGCTCGGTACAAGGAAACGTCAAGGGAAGATAAAGTTGCAGAACGACCTACAAGTGCAGCTACTCCGGGTAGTAATTTCCACGGTTACTACTACACGATACCGTCCGGGGGAAAATATAAAGCTTATCTCTTATCGGGGAATGGACTGAAATAGAATAAAGTGGGGTAACAATTCATCATGTCCTGGGGCCGCGCAATCATCTGATATTTCCGTTGGTGGGAAAATGCCTCGATTTAACGTCAGAACTGTAGGCGCCGAGCCATTATATGCGTCTTGCATAACCACGCGTTATCGCGTAATCATAGCGTTTAAATATAGCAAAGACTAAGAGTAAAATACAAGGCTTCACTCATCTTCATTCATTATAGATACTTCGAGATTTTCGCGAAGAAACCATTTCAATTGCTGAAAATAAAGTTCTCTTAAATTTCAATTTAATATTTTACCGCTGTCACTCGAGAGAAAATCGATTCTAACTTAAATTTATCAGAGGATGTGTCATTAAAACGAAAAACAAACTCTTAACAGTCAATCTCGATTGTAATAATGAATGCATATCGCCCCGAAGCGTGCGATGAATGAGGCATATATGATAATCGAGGACGACAGTACAGAAGCGGGTGCACTGCCTGCGAATTGTATTGTTGAGCAACTCGGCGGTGGTAACCCGGTTTCCGCGCGGTAAACAAGATTGATCCACAGGCGTGTCGCCGAAAGAGAAGAGACGCGTCGCGCGTCTCTCAGCGTAACTGCTGAATAATTCAGGTTGGTGCCGAGTGCCCAGCGTGGGGAAGAGGAGGTTGGTTCCGAGGTTCTTTTACATGGACGCAATCAAAAGGATAACGCGATATTATCACGTGGACGGATAAAACGCTACGTAAAAGGTGACGCTCGGTGAGCGGCCGCGCCGTTGCGTTCCTCCGTCCGTCGCCGCGTATAGGAGACCACGAGATCTTTCCTAAGTGAATCCATTATACTTGATGGTGAAAAGAGAGAAATGGAACACGTGGTTCAATTATCATCTTACCCCCGGAAACGATCGAGAAAAATGCCCGGCGTAAAAGCCGCCACCGCTCCCGCATACGTATGCACCTCGCGAGTCGCATAAATCTCCCGGCGGTGCTTTAAAACTCTCCGTAATCTACCAATCGGGAAAGTCGGGAATCACTCGGCTGTCCCTCTTCCCAGATGATTATGCAAAATTGCACGGATACGCAATCATATCGCCGCGAGTGAGCGAACGCGCGCAGCGTGCTCCTCGCGTGTTTACGTATGCAGATCTGCGCACGTTCAAAATTCAAATCGTATCCCAATCGCTTCCCGATCGCTCGACATCACCCGTTTCGTCCAAATCTCGAGCCGACATTTCCGACCGGGTTTTTTGGCTGACCACTCGGCTCGTAGAAAAATCTCGTCGTTGGAACCATTCCAGTGTAAATTGACGAGCTATCACGTTACTCAACATTTTAAAATATTCCTATTTATTAAACTGAATTTTTGTAAAGTGGCTCGTATCATTCTATACAAATACATAGTATAGAATACCATAATATTTACAAAAATATTTTATTATCTGTATGGAAAAATATATTTACGTGCAAGATATTCGATATTAAATAATTACATGTTTTCATACAACAATAAAAAATAGTGATTAGTGTGATTAGAGTGAAATAGTATTTTTGTTCTCGATAATAAAATTGTCAAAATTCTAAAAAAAAATGATATTTGATACATTGTCGAATTCATTTGTAGTTGTTATTTATGAGACACTGTGAATACGATAATCAAATTATTCCAAGAGTTATAAGGGGGGCGAGATTTGTACAAATATCTCCATGGCATAAATATTGTATGCTCAAAAGTATTGCTCGAAAATATTGCTTCTTTACGATATTAACGCTTGGAAAAGCTTCTCTGTGTAAACACAAGATTTCCGTTTTTAAGATGAGCGTACCGTATCTCGCCGCTGGCCTTTCTGACGAGGACTAAAAAGTAAACGAACACTTAATGAAAAGCACACGGAAAATATTTATATCCCTTGCGCGAAACTCTCCGGGAACTTGGATTCCACAGCCGTGCATTTCTCTCCGCGCCGCTACGGCGAGATAGAACTACGGAACTTTCGATGTTCAGCATTATTCAGTATATCTTCCCGATTCGGTATTGATCACAATGCGCTGTGCAATTGTGAGAAACCGGATCCGAGCAAGACACGATTCGATGCATTATCCACCGACTTGCCGTGATATAAATAGTTTCTACTTCTTTTATATGTATCTGATGCAAAAACGCGTGTAATTTTATTCCAAGTACGTCTAACTTTTTATTGATCGTAAGAAACGTTCAGTCTTCTAAGTTTTAATAATAGAATCTTGACTTATAAAATCTTTTTTTTTTCCTACGGAAAATGATTAAATTACGCGAAGGGAAAGCTTATCACGTTAATTCTTCTTTAAGGGGATCCTAAAGTGACTTTTTACCGATCGAGCATAATTTAATTTCATATTCATTAATCTTTTAATTGCCTTTACAGATTTAGAAATCCTTTTCCAGAATCAAAGTACAGACAATAATACAATGTGTACGTGAACTAATCTACTGTTATGTTTTATCTTTTCACCGATTTCGCATGCAAACAGACGAAATTCTCATAGGTATATGAAATTTTCAAACTTCATCTTCAACTTTTTTGTCAAAGCATCTAGGGTCATTCTAAAAACACAGTATTATTCTTTAATGTTCACTTGAGTGCGGAGCTAGCTTATTTTACATGTACAAGGTATAAAACTTTTATATTAAGCAAATATTGTTACGATCATAATTCGAGTCAACGTCAGAACCCAATAATTTAACAATTTTTTTTCGTTTCTCATGAAATCATTCACGTAAAACAAGATAGCTCCGCACTCGAGTTAAAGAATAATCCTGTACTTTTAGAATGAGCCTATAGATGCTTTAATAAAGAAGTATCGTTTGTGTTTGAAAATTTCGTACGTGAGAATTTCGTCTGTTTGCATGCGAAATCGGTGGAAAGATAAAACATAGCAGTAGATTAGTTCACGTAGACAATGTATTATTGTCTGTACCTGGAAAAGGATTTTTAAATCTGTAATAGCAATTAGAAGATTAATGAATATGAAATTAAATTATACTCGGTAAAAAATCACTTTAGGTTCCCCTTAATGAAAAATAGATATCTTAAAATTTTCTTTCGTTTCTCGCAAAGAATAACACATCTATCCAGTTTCATTTTATTTTTCCGTAGAAGACGCGCAGAAATGAAGAGTCTCTCCGGTTGAAATCTTTCCTCTATTATATTTTTGCGCGTGAAAATGTGTGAAATTGTTCGGCGAGCATCTCACTGGAGGAGACCGTCCTCAATTCGCGGCTCGCGTCACCGACGTGTTGCGTAAAAATTTGTAATTATAGTTCGCTCCGAGAGTCGGACTCGACCGCGACGGTGCGCCGAGCTTCGGGGAACGCAGAGCTGGAAGTTTCAGTTTCGCCGGGGAAGGTTCTTGCGGGTGCCGCGAGTATACGGGCCATGGAACATTATTTAACCGAGTTTCCCCTGCAAGAGCCATCCTCGCGAGCGGCAGCGAGGTAACTGAAAATTCCTTTTTGCTTTACAATTCATTATGTTTCATTACCAGGCCGGCGGAGTAACTCATACCGAGTTATGTTTCCCGTTCGCGAGCCGAACGGGGAACCGCGCACTCGCTCGGTCCCGCGTCGCGGGATCGTCGTTGTTTTTCAGCCGCGGTGACCCTATTCCATCGTCATCGTCGTCATCCCCGGAAAGTGGAAGCGACGGCGACCGAGGGGGAAACGCGACAGCGGTGTACAAACGATCGCGGATGATGAAGGGTTTCCAGACTCGGGGCCCGCGTCGTTGGTTTTCTCCGGGTCGGGCGGTTGATTAATTTAATGGCCGCAGGGGCTGATTTCTCTCCCTCTCTCTCTCTCTCTCTCTCCGTCCCCCCTCTCTCCCTTGTATCTCGCGTCGGTCTGTTAGCGCGAATCTTCGCCTCGGTGTCTTCGAACTTCGCCTTTCCGCGCGCGCTTTCCAGTAAGCAACAAGTTGTCGCAAATCTGATTACTTGCTGGCACGTAAATAATGAAAAGCCCAGGAATCTTGTCCGAAAAGAAAGCTTTGCGTGAATTTGCAAGAAACGGCGCGCGATGCTTCCCTGCCAATCTTTGCCGAGAAATATATTGGCGCGATTATCTTTCGTAATGTAAGACTTTTCGAGACCAAATTGAAAAGGAACATTTATTAATCGTTCATTTTAACTCTTAAGGTAATCACAGTATTTACGTTATTGTATTACTTTTTCAAATTACCTTCTTTGTAGTTGAAATGAGTTTTGGCAAGCATATTATTTATTGGACGTTTCATATAATTTTGCAGAAACTCAGTTTTCGTATACGACACAGATAATTAGCTTTGGAATTAATAGCCACGCGTTGAGGAATCTGAGACAGAACCATGTACTGTGTGTGTGTGTGTGTGTGTGTGTGTGTGTGTGTGTGTGTATGTGTGTATGTGGAGCAGAAGCTAGCTTGGATTTAGGGTTCGAAACCATGGTTAATGGAATCTCCCCTCGCCAAAATCTGAGCTGCGCGAATACGTAATAGTTACTGCGTAATAATAACCTTAACTCACGGATGTAACTCGGGTTACACAATGCCCGCGTCGGATGCGGCACATATCAAATATCATTGCCAGTTAATGAACTAGTTAATAAAATCGATTATACCTAGATAGACGATAGATATTAAAACATTTTGAAAACGTCTTTTAAACGGCTTAGAAAATGTTTTAAGCTACGAAGGAATATCAAAATATAAATAGAATGCAAAACAGGGGCAAGAATTTATATCACCGATATAATTCCAAACATTTATTTACAATTAGTACCGTAACGAAACTGTTAATTAATGTTTATGTACCCCCAAAAAAAATTAATTTTGATACACGTGGAATCCTCTAAATTTTTGAAGATTTTACTCTTATCTTATATTGACCTCAAAAGGATTCCTCCGAAATCAAGAGAAAAATAGTATAAACAAGAGTATTTAAGAGAGAAAAAAGTATTTTTCACTTTATTGAAAGACGAATATGTTTGCTGTAAAACAATAAGCTTAAAATAGGAGCTTATAGGAAAAATCACTTTAAACATAAAATACTTTCTTTTGGGTTTATTAATGTTAAAAAACAGGCTGACATTTTTATCATTAATATATAAATTGATATATCAAATTGGTATATCAAATTACGAGGAAAATCACGCGATAGTGAAACGCGCGACATTCTATCAGCAAAAGCATTCTATCCTCGACGGATGGAGGAAAAAGGTAAAAACTGCACGCACACCTCAGACACGGAAGCGCGGTGGCGATCGCCGGAGCGATGAACCGGCGCGTGAAACTCTTTTCCCGTGAAAAGGAGCGCCTTCGACCTCCTGTTTATCAGCTCTCGACGTTGGTCGAGCGAACAGTCGGTCAAAGGACGCGAGCTTATTCGCGTAAAGGAGAGAATGCACAAGTGATCCCGAAAACAAATTAGCCTTTAGCGCGAGAACACTCGCGTTCGTTGGTGCGTCTGCTAAAAAAAAAAAAAAACAACTCCGCGTGTTCGCAAAGGGCACCCTCGCGAAAGGGCCTGCCTTTCGAACCGACAGAAATTCAGGAAAGAGATCGATAGCAGGGAGACCTGCTCTGGACTCGAAACGCGAGATCCTGTTCCATAATAAACCCGGTGTATGCGCGAAAAGTTGGGATCAGTCTCGCGAAAGGCGCACCTTTGCTCTCCGCGATCGCCGATTGAATTCGAAAAAATCACAAGTCGCAGGGGGATCGTGCACTGACACGAGTGCCAGACGATATTTTTAGAAGCGTTCTACAAAAACCGCGCGTCAGAACAGGAAGGAAAAACATTTATTTCAAATCTACAATAATATCCTCATATTTAAGCAAGAATATAAATAGAATACAAACCAGGGCAAGAATTTATATCACCGATATAATTCCAAATATTTAATTACAATTTGTATCGTAAGGAAGACTGTTAATTAATGTTCATGTAATCAAATCTTCTTTAAAAAAACTTAATAATCTTAAACGGAAACCAGATTTCTTTATGCGAACAAGTTGTTGTCTGTTTAATAACGTCCATTTCTACATACAAATTAACTTTAATCTCGGTTCAACTTATTTTCTATCTTCTTTTAGTTCTACACCCAAAAAAAGTAAAATACTTTTTTTGGGTGTAGAACTAAAAGAAGATAGAAACTAAGTTGAACCGAGATTAAAGTTAATTTGTATATAGAAATGGACGTTATCAAACAGACAACAACTTGTTCACGTTCAAAGTGATTTTTCCTATAATCTCATATTCCAAGCTTACTATTTTACAATAAATATATTCCTCTTTCAATAAAGTGAAAAATACTTTTTTCTTTCTTAAATATTTTTATTTATACTATCTTTGTTTTGATTTTAGAAAAATCCTTTTAATATAATAAGAGTCTAACATTTAGAGGATTCCACGTATATAAATTTTTTTTGGGGGTGTAAGAATTAGAAAAAGATGAAAAGTAAGTTCATTGGTAGAAATGAACACAAGATTATCAAATTCTTTAAAGAAAAGAGTTTATTATTCTTCCCTATTTATGAGAATATTATTATAGATTTGAAACTAACGTTCTTTCCGTGAATGAAAAACCGGCCGTTCGCGTCGAGAGAAATCCGCGGTATACCGCGAGGTTCGCAATTCCAAGAAGAGAAAGAGGCTACATCTCCTCTCGGGCGTTTTTACCTTTCCGACACCTCGCGACGTCTCGCTCCCACTCTCCGTCTGCAACCCCTTTCTCTCGGCGGATCCCGGGCTGGCGCGGAGAGTCGTCCAAAGCGGGCAGGAATACTCGTCGAGAAACACCTCGGCGCACGTATAAATCACACAGGCATCGCAGGGTCAAGATTTCGTGTTGCGATTCGCGGGAGGGCGCGAGGAGGGTGGGAGGGGGAGGGAATATCGAGCGATACACACAGGTGGTGTTACGAAGTTACTCTCTTTCCGACTCTTCCAGCCCCCTTTTTCCCGGCCGATCGCTCGGGACTCTCGGCGATTCGGGCCTCTCGGGCCGAGGAGGCGCCCGCGCCGTGACGACGGCGACGACGGCGACGCGCACGAATTTGGTCACGGAGAGAGCGGGAGAGGTGGTTCTCACGTTTCACGACGGCGCGCGGCCCCCCTCGTCCACCGCGAGTCCCCCTTTTCCGCTACACGGGTACGCGGGACACCGACGGCGCGACGTCGACGGGCGAACGGCGGGTACTCCTAACTCGAAGGTCGCCGCGGTACTGCGAGCAAGCGCGGCCCGTGCCGTCGCCGTGGTGGCCGTACGCGGGCGCGCTTGCCTTGCGGAGCCTCGCCTCGCGCGCGCATCCGCCGCACCGTACGCGCCGCCTCACCCCATGTTGTCGCTCGACTTTAAACTCTCTCTCTCTCTCTCCCCCGATTCTACCGCGGGGACGCATTAATTTCGCGCTCATTTTGAGAAGCACCGCTTATCATCTGCCTGCGAATCATTCGGACCAAACTTCCTCGAGCCATCGGCAGTGGAAAAAAATGAAGGGAAGATAATGCATAAAAAAATTTTACATCTGTATCACTTCTTGATATATTAAAAAAAATTTACTAAAAGCAAGTAAATTCTTTTACTTGCTCATTATTTTCTTTATTTTAATAAACAGATTTTTTAATTGTAAATAAAAATTGTAAATAAATTGTTAATAAAAATTTATTTTAAAAAATTTTTACTTATGTGGCCACGTACACCTTTTAAGACTGCACATAAAATCCTAAAATTATAAAAAGCTCTAGGATAAACTTAAAGAAAAATAGCTATAAAACACGAATACGGACAAATATTATTTTTTATCAGATCCCTTTTGGATCCCATTTAGTAAACACGCACTTTGTGCGATATATCTTGTTTTTGCGATAAAGAATCGTCTTGGAAACTGGCCATTTGATATGCACTACAATTTTTTGTCTATAAGGGATCCAAAATCCAATTGTAATAATTTAGGAACTAGCTATTACACAGAAAAAACGTTAATTTGGAATCAATAATAATTTTCTCATATATAAGCAAAAATATAAAATCTTCTTTAAAGACTTTAATAATCAACAGAAACAAAATTTCTTTATGTGAGCAAGTTATTGTCCGTTTATGATTTTCAAAATCTTTAAAGAAGACTATACTTTTCATTATATGTACATGAGAATATTATTATTGATTTAAAATTAATGTTTTTTCTGTGTAGAAACGTACGATAATTTTTTGTAGATGAAGAATTGTCATAAAAACTAGCTATTTGGCACGTACGATAATTTTTTATTACTCATAAGACCTCTTCGAGGCCCTATAAGTACAGTACTTGTACAGTGATTGTGAGCTGCAACGACAGTTCCTATCAGCCGAGTTTCGAGCGCTATATCCAAATGTCAAATATGTAAGACTCAATATTGTAAATTGAAATAAAGTGTAATAAGTTTCATATTAAGAAGACTCACGATTCTTACACTTAAAGCATTATATTTTTATTTTAAAATAAAAATTTTAATTTTAAATAATATTTCTTAAAAATTAGTAATC
>VBVR01000320.1:0-56874 GCA_011638315.1 Tetramorium parvispinum | reverse complement strand
CAAGAATATATAAGAAAACTTGATTGGGATTGGTCGATTTGCTTACGATCTTACGACTACGTCTTCTGCGACCGCATTGTAGACGACGCATTAGACGACAAAAAATTGAGGACTTTCATACAAAGCTAGAGTTTGATCAATTCCGATTCTCCCGGGTACACCATGTGAAATACGAGTTCATGAAAACTGGACTTAAGTAAAATCGATCATTCAGGCCGATATTCATAGTCGGATCTTATATTTAAGATCTTAAGATGTTATGAACCAATCACACAGCCGTATTAGCATCTTAAGATATTATTTAAAACGATCTTGAAATTAAGATCCGACTATAGCCTAGTTTACACCGTATGAGTTTAGTTCGCATCAAATAGGTTTTTCCTATGAAATGAATTTAGTCATTGGTTAATTATCTAGAACTTACTACTTTTTAAGTATAAGTAACTATGAATACCGGCCCCACAGACTAGTATCATTTTCAAAATAATTTTAAAATATCTTAAAGCGTGGCTCGTAGATCAATAAACGTCGACGATGATTGATCTGTGCCGCGAATTAAAATTCTCGAAAAAATTGACAATCATGTGATCTTTGGTGTCGCGCGATCGGTCGGTCGGTCGGTCCCGTCGGTTGGCGGCAGTGCTTACCGCCACCGCTCTTGACCGCTCTGCGCTTGGCTCTCGCGCACGTTGCGTCGGTCGCGCAATTCGGAATTGTTGCAACAAGTACGGCGTGCGGTAACGGACATTTTTCACGAGGCCTCGTTTAGAAAGGGCCGCCTGGAATTCTCGTCGAGTGTCGTTCGAGCGTCCGCGCGCCGACTCCGTCTCGATTCACCGCCCTTTTGTTGGAAACAGGGAGAAAGAGAGCGACCGACCGACGACGCGCTGGTCACGTCGGGCAGAGTGCCCGACTCGGATGTAAAAGCGCGCAAATCTGAGCGACGGACCGTCGACGGGTTCAGGTACGGCGAAACGCCGCGGGCGAACGATCCTCACGGGACGGGAAAGCGATCCCCGCCTCGGTCAGGAACGATAATCTATGTGTACAGTACACCACGTCGGGAATTAACCTTAACGGAACGTTGCTTTATTTGAGTAATCGTGCCGTCGAACTCGTCCGACAGAGCCAATCGCATTCTTGTGTCAAGGCCGAGGTTTTTTCCGTTCGTCTCAGGCTACTTGTCAACATTGCCACGGGGTCCGTGACATTATTCTGTCTTGTCTGACAAAATTCATTTGTATTTCCAAACTAACCTTTCTCTTGGATACGTCTTGGTTATGCTTCCTGTACTAAAGAAAGAAGGTTTCAACTCTGGAAATGAAAATATTTTCAGGACAATCAAATTTAGAATTTGTTGATCACGTTACAGCTCATCAACATACATATTAAGCACTTAAGCAGATAATATATTAAGGGAAAATACGTTATATGATAATTCAATCTGGCCATAAAGTATTCTTGCTTCAAAAATGTTATTTGATTTTTTTAGTTTTGAGTTAAGTTTGGTTTAAATTAAATTGTCTAATTTAAATTATTTTATTAGGAATTTAAAAGAGTGCAAAATGGGATCTGAAAAAATCTTGGAAAATTATTCCAAGGAACATTACAAGAAATGTAACTTAATTTTCAATTTTTTGGAGTAAAGTTTTTTTTTTAATAATATAGTAATACTGTTCCCCCAATTTTATAAAATGATTTAAGAAATTTTTATTAGAAAGAGAATTAAAATTCAAGTGTAAGGAGCTTTCTTGTGGCAAATAATTGATCGGTATCTAATAAGTAAACATTCAAAACATTTAAGTGAATCCATTTGGATTATTCTGAAAGGGAAAAAAGATTTAGTCCTTTCTTTGAATAGATATATAAAAAAATTATTATATATCAAATTGTAAATAAAATAATAGACATTTATTTATAATTGTTAAAGCTGCTATTATTATCTTAATATATTTTCTTTGATGACTAACTTGTGACTAATGATGTGTTTGTACAACGATATAGCATTTACGATTATTATATCTTTATATCTTTGATAAAAGGAGCAATATCTGTCTATTACATTAAATCTTAATTTGAAACAGACATATACGTAATTTTCACACTTTAAGTGCTCCCAAAACATTTACATCCAAATTTAAATTTAGTTTTATTTATTTAGGAAGCACTATCTATTTGTAAATAACCATTTTGCAATTCTGTTTTAGGATAGAGATGTATCGAAGGAGATAACAAATCTGAAAGACAGGATCATGGCAAACAGAAAGGACAAGCCCGCTGGCTTTGTAAGTAGAATTATTAACTTCTAACATGTCCATTTATAAAAGAATTATTATAAAAATATGAGAAAAAGAAATAAAGTACAATATAGTATGCTTAAAACTTTGTATCATAAATTAGGATTGCGAATTAAAATTAAATTAAAAAATCTAGATTGTCTAGGAACAAACTGTCATTAAAATATTTAGAATAATTTAAATTGATTTACACTTAGATTTGTGTATACATATCCGAGATTTTATTGAATGACATACACTGCTCCGAAATTTTATTCAAAGCATTTATATCCGAGATTGATCCAAAATTGAAAATAATAACACTGAAAGCAATGAAGAAACTATTTTGAAATTTAACTGCATCTTATTCCGTCAATGATACAATAATTAAATTATTCTCATTGTACACGATAATAGTGCTTTTAGATAATTCCAGGATGACTTAGGTTTGATTACTTTATACCATTACCTTCAACTCGATTCACAATATTGGAGTGGCATGTTGTCTAAGACTATTTACACCTTTTTACGCTTCTTATCTCTGCGAGTTTCGCAACGATCGTAACGTTGGTATCAATGCTTTACCAATTGTCTACGTATGAACAATGTACAACAGTCGCAGTTTCAGTATCACCGAGGCACGATCGAATGCTATTGATTCTTGATTTTTCCTTCCGTCGTACGTATTATCGCGGATATCGGTCCATCGATTAACTAACGTCATTTCTGCGTTGATTCCGTGACGCGATAACACTTTTAAACACGTAAATCGAAGTGCATGCGTCGATAATGTTACAAGTATAAATTAAGATTGAAAGAAAGACTTGAAAGGAGTAAAAGAATGTCTGGCATTCAAAGAAGAACGAGTTGGTATCATAAAGCCGAGGCCGGTATCAAGGTAGGGACGACTTTTTGGATCTCTATACTTTCGGAAACCAGTTTTTGATAAAACGACACAAGTTTTTACGCTATATGCACTTTTTTTAATACTTGAGCTGTGTAATGTAAAAACGTAGATATATTTGAAAATATGAGATGAGTCATATGTTGTAATATCGCAACGATAAAATATACGCGTTAACTATAAAATACGTTCATTATTTATTAATAGATGAAAGCTATTATTTAAAGAGAAAGAGAGGAAAAATAGGAAATAGCGCGCGTGAAACTTTTTACGCAACATGATAAAACCTGCAGTATAGGAATTCCGTAGCGATACTCGCCATACGTGGGCATATGTCGAGTTTCCTGTTGTGTTATCACGTATTTGTCACCATTTGTACCACATCGTCGTGAAAACATTTAAAATACTACCATTTACGCGAAGCGAGCCGTCCTACTTTATGTACCGCGCTTCTTATTTTTATATCCAGTTCCAGTTTTTTTTATTCTCGCAAATAATAATATTCTGCTTACGTCATTGTTCCTTTTACGTTGATAAGCCGACATTATTGTTCGATTAAAAATTCGATAATCTTCCACGATAGCAAAACCGCTATCGCTGGGTACCAATTCCGTCCCTAGCGTTTATCAAACTCTGCTCCGCGTGAAACAAGAAAAATGTTCTCAAATATGTCATTCAGAAAAGTTACAATAAGAATCAGCTACGTGCTCGCTAAGTAAAGTGCCTTTCCTAAATCGCATAAAGTTAATTGTTAGACGCGTTGTTATCGCTGCTGATGATGGTTTGCGAATTTTGCTCGCGATAAAAGTGAGAAGGTTGGGAACCGCTGCTTTGTGGTTTAACGCAATCCTCAGTAAAGAACGATATACGCTCGATGATACGCACAACACACCCGTATATCATTGACTTTAGATGCGGAAAAAAATTCGAGACGCATTAGCTTGCAGCTTACATGCGTGCATATAAAGACCGTCGTGCACTGAGAGAAAAATATAGTTGCTTTTGGCCTCAATCATAATTTTATTATATTTCCATCTATAAATACGATTAACTCAACTATATGCATCATTATCTTAATCATAATTATCATTAGAAATATTATAAAATTGTGGTTGAGGCCAGAAGCAATTATATTTTTCTCTCAGTATGTAAATTCGCGATTTCACGTCGCGATTAGGATTATTAATTTTGTTGTTAGCTTTCTGCCTAGTCCCCAATAACATTCTTTTCTCGCGCATTCACGTTCATGTTGAAAGCCTCTGGGTGCAAAAACCGGGTAACTGCACTTTTCGATACATGATAGTTACGTAGCGTTTAGTGTTCAGTGAATAGTGACAACGGTTGATGCAACATACAGAGTCGGACATTTATAGCGTACATACAGTGCGCAAAGTAAATTGTATTTTTCCATACCAATTTCCACCGCGACGGTCAGTAAAATCTCGGCTACGCACATACTCTCGGACAATTAACGCTTTCTACAAATTGAAGCGTGTCACGTCCACGTTCTTTTGCAGTCATTAATTTTATTTAGCACCGTGTCTTGTGACGACACGCGAAATATTTTATACAGAGCGAGGCGCTCGCCAATAATATCTATTTGCAATTACTTTTTATTTCTTTTTCCCCGGTTGCACGTCGCGTGTCGTGGAACTGTGGAAGTCTTATTTAACGAGGATACCACGTGAAAATAAAACCACCGGGATATCCAATTCTTTTTTTTACACATATGCGTGTAATTCTAGCCTCGTGCTATCATACGCTTCAAAATCTGACGGACGCATTTAGCGTTAAGCGTGCGTGTAAAAAAGAACAGATGCGGAGGTGCTAAACCGGTATGCGTATCTCGCGGAGAGACAAAGGCGCACCTTTCAGCCGCGAGGTTCATCTTCTCGGTAACGGGCGCGTAGGTCGAGGAAGAAGAAAAAGAGAGAGGCAAGAGAGAGAGAAAAAGGAAGAACAGTCTGCGTGCGGCCTCCGTGTGCATGCCTCGGAATTTCGCGCGTGACACCGTTTCGGTCTCTCTCGCGCGCCGCGGCAGAAGGCCGCGCGGATTGCTGGCGTCATCGCCCGATCGCTTGCGCGCAAGTGTGAGATCACCCGCTCCTATCTTTTCTTCCGGTGTTAATCGGGAACGATTGAAGCCGCCGATTAACGCATTGAAACGCGGTCCGTCCGCAAAAAGAATAAAAATGATCCTTAATCGCGTAAGCGCGATCATCAACGGCAGCGCCGATTAAACAGGTGGCTGTTTATGCTCGCGTATGTAGAGCGTTACGTAACACACTACGGCACGCCGAAATGCAGCGGCAGCAGCATTTTGAGCATATACCGAAACAATTTGTAGAACTCACGCGAAGTTCTTCTCGTTTTTTTTTGTTTCTTAATTTCTTAATTTCGTCAAGATTCGCTGTCGCTTCGAAGCAATTCGAAGCTGTACACTGTTAAACTCATAGTGTCAAATTGTACTCAATTTGAGTCATTTTTAACTATTCCATAGATCGCCACTGCTCCTGCTCAAGATTTCATTATAGATTTCAATTTTGACTAAAAGGAAGGTAAAATTTTTATTACCATGGAAGTTAAATTAGATTAATTAACAACATGTTGATTAAGGCTTACTCAACCTGTCGCTAATGTTATCTCATTGTTTTAGTCAAATTGAGTAGGAGCAGTGGCAGCCCATACACGGAGAGAATTTTTTGTTATATTTTATCGTAAAATTCACCACAAATTTTAACATATTTGGTGATAAGAGTGGGATAACTAGACACTCTACTAAATATGATCGAAAATGATAGGAATTTGTGAAATATATAACAAAAATTTTATAAACTACATAATAAAAATTACTAAGAAGATTGTAATATTAATCAAAGAGATTTTATATTTTATTGTGATAGATATGAATAAATCAGAAAGAATTTATATAAATCTTCGAAATATTAGTTATCCCACGATTTTATTACCATGATTTTTAGGCTAAATTTTTAGAGAAAATTCTCTTCGTGTAAGAGTTTACAGTGTATACACGATACATGTCACTTACGACGGCACTTGTCCTTTTCTCACGGCAATTACGTTGTAATGCGTATTTGTTCCGTGTACAAAATATATAACGCGCCCCTATGTAACGTGATGTAAACAGCGTAACATGAAGCCGGATCTCTAATTATGTGAGAGTAACATGGTTAGCCGATCTTGTTGATTGGATTATTTGCTGTCTGGAGCATTCGTTGCTCGTCGTGTAAACAAGCGGGATACTGTAGGAGACAGACGGTCCTTAATGTTCAAGGCTCGCAGGATGAAAAAGGCAGCATGGTTTTTTTTTCCACCAAGAATTAACGTCCATCTGTGGAGAATATGCGCACATGTACACGACAGCGTCTGAGGACGTCTCTTGTCGAATTTGTGTCAAGTTTAAATCGAGCGTGATTGCGGTCCACGGGGGAAATCGAGAAAACATGTATCGCGATCGACGCGATCGAGGAGCAGAAGCCGTATGTCAATGTCGATAATAATTATCGAACATATATCCTTACGTCAACATACATTAAGCAGCTGATATACAGATAAATACAATTTCTCTAAATTGTGCGAAATCATAATAAACAAAGCCAAAAATGTTATTCTTACAACTTTTACAAGATATACGTATATAATTTGATCTAATTTTAATATAACAATTAACATGTATATATTATTGAAATTATTACAATTATAAAACATTGCAAAATTGTTATATTACAATATTGTACAGAACAGAATGTTATTTATTTGATGCTGCATCTTTGCTAATGTCAGCGTTAAAGTATCTTACCGACATTAATTATTAATATTGCTATTAATAAAACGAAATATCATCAAAATCGTCATGTCCTTAAAAGCATAAATCGCATAATAGCCACGTTGTTCGTCAAAATGTTTGAACAGTACGTCATACGACGTGCCTTTTTTTTTATCCAACTTGCCGGAACCTTGCCTATTCGGGGCCGTGACGTAGTCGGTCGGGCACATTCCGCGATACGCAAGGATCCGCATGATTCACGACGGCGATCTATCCTTTTGGTCGGGGTCAACTACATAATCGCCGTGTGTGAAAGGAGGTGGCAAGTGTGGGCAGACACTATTGAATAATTTGAAAGCAGAGTTCAATGCATAGAGAAGAGAAGAAGATAATGTAATCAGACGATAATAATCTTCTCGAGTTTCATATTACTCTCTTTTGGGACTATCGTCGGGACCGTCTTGGAGTAATTTTGGAGTAAATGAGGTTGCAAGGTCGCGGAGCAAACTGTCCTGTCTCGCCGGCGAAAATATTGTGACAAGACCGGCTGTGAGTTCATTTCCTTTGAGTGAGGAATTTGCTATCAAAACAAGAAAGCTGAAAACAGTCATATTAAGGGTCGGGGAGATCGTCTTATTAGAAGCATGACGTCAGCTGCGCAAGAATAGCCTACCGTCTGGAATTATAACGTCAGGAGCGAGAAAATAAAGGAGAAAGTTTCTTGCAAGTTATGTCCAATGAGGTGATCTCTCTTCCGTCGATAGAACTGTCACTGTTCGACGCAGAGACCTCATCATCCTGTCGTGGAAATTTGAATTGAAGAGAAAACGAACTGTAGAAATCGAGACTCTGGTGTTTCTTGACGAGTTATATCAGTTGTAACAACGCAAAATTGGGAGAATATAAAATTGAGTGGCATAATTAGAAGCTTAAATTAGCCATAAAAATTAGACCCTTAATTTAATAGGCCAATACAGCGATATCGCTTAGGCGCATCGTGTACAGAGTAAACCAGTTAAGCAGGCGATTTAAAAAAATGTCATGAAATCGAAAGGTTTTTATTTATACAATTTTTGCTATACATGGTTGTTAATTTCACGTTAAAGCATTTGACTTAAATCATTCACATTGTGAAGTCTTGCCTCCGGAACACAACATCTTTAAGATGACCATCATTTCGCTGAATGTACTCGGTAAATCTCCTAGGTAGTTTTTACATTATCACCTGTGCCATCTGTTCGTCCTATCAAGACATGGGTACGGAATTTCGAAGTTACTGGTTCTACATTGAAGAGACAAAAATGATAATGTGAAAACTATGTAGGAAATTTACTGAATGCACCGAGAGAAAAATATAATTACTTTTTGGCCTCGATCACAATTTTATAATATTTCTAACGATAATTATGCTCAACATAATGATATATATAGTTAAATTAATCATATTTCACGTTAGAAATATTATGAAATTATGATTGAGGCCAAAAGTAACTACATTTTTCTCTCAGTGTGCATTCAGCGAAATGGTGGTAGTCATTTAAAAAATGTCTCAGAAGTAAGACCTAGATTTCAAAGTGTAAACGATTAAAGTCAAATGCTCGAATATAAAATTAATATATCCACATGTAAAAAAATTGTATAAATAAAATCTTTGATTTCATCTTTCAAATCGCTCGATTCGCTCGGTTTACTCTGTATTAATGACAGGGATTGCAATACAAGTGGATAGACGAGATATTACGACGCTAATCCTAATCCCCTTCGGCACGCGCAATTTACACGCGGCTCGCCGTCGTTGGCCGACATTGATTCAAGCACCACGCGCGGAAAAGAGGCTCTCGAAACTGGCACACGAATCTCTTTACGAATCTCTCGGACTCGGTGAGCCTGTTCTCGCTGATAAGCGGTCAGCGTGTGGAGGAGACACGGTTCCGCGATACGGGCGTACCGTAAGTGTATACGCGCCGGGACGCCCGGCGCGCGATCTCCTCTCCTTTTGGTTTCTTTAATTCCACGACGGTGCCGTTATGTTAATCTTACGTTACGGCCTAACTGTACCGAGGCTGTATACGCGCCGCGCGCCTGTGGGCGCACCTTCACGCGCGAGCGGAATAACGCTGGGGTAACGAGTCATCGATCAGCTATTATGAAATCGCGATAGCGACTCGCCGAAATTCGGCACACGACAAATTGCCTGGATCCTTCCTTTATTCTCTTCTTTTTCTTCTTTTTGGATCCTTTATCCCCCGTGACCACATAATCGCGATTGAGCGCGCCGAAGGTTTTGTGGGTTCTTTTTTTTTTAAATCTTTTTTTTATTTATGGCTTTTTTATCCAATTTAATATTTATTTATTTAATATTGGATCTTTTTTTTTTTTAATGTAAAGTATGTATATCGAATTATTTTTGAGTAACAACAAATTACAAAGTTAATAATGTCCACGTTAAATTAAGCTTTAACAAATAGAAAGTTATTCTTTATTTAATATTAATGTAAACTTTATTTTTAATTTTTGTTTATTCTTTACAAGGACTTTATTGCTGAATATTGAACAATTGTGAGAAAAAAAATTAGTTCAAGTCAAATATTTCGTGAGAAAAATTGACTGCAGGACCGCGACTCGGCGCGGGAATTGGTAGATGAAGGAAAATTTGTGAAACTTGAGACATTCTTCGGGTAGTGCGGAAATGCACAATGTGGAATTCGTCACGAGCGTAAAGGCACGAGCTGTGACGGTAATCTTTTGCGAAGGATCAAAGAAGTTTGTCGTCTGGATTAGCGGGCAAACTTTCTACAATTGCAGTAATTTCACGTCACGAATTGTTTCGTCACGTTGGATTTAATCGTGAATGTGTCACTTGTATCAAAGATAATTCCTTTTTTACACAATGATGATTGTACGAAGATGGATAAAAAGTTGCTTGATTGTTACTTTAAGTTAAGTGAAAATTAAGATTTTATTTGCACGCCTAATTAGAGATCACGGAGGATAATAATAATTGATATTATTTGATAAATGAAATGAACGTTTTGTAACAAAGTAAATAAAGTATCTTGTAATAGACTTGTTTCGAGAAAGATTAGATTGAAACTTTAATTACACGATACCAACATATTAATTGCGCTAATTAATGAAGAAAGTGAGACGGTTGCGTGTACCACATTCCGCGCATAGTCTTTAGTACGAGGAAATACTACGTGGTCAGTTTGCTTTATCACTTTTCGTGAGTCGCGCCATTATCGCTGCTGAACATCAGGTAATAATTTAATAAATGATCCCGGAGCGCTAACTCATGGTTTAAGATCGGAGTGACGGGGGAAGGGATGGGTACATTCGAGCGTCATGGACCGGCGATAATCGCCAGTCAGTTTGTTGCCGTTCCTCTCTAAGTGCGGTTCTCCCCGTCCGCGTCGGGGAAGTCTCCTACTCCTTCCCTCTTCGTTACTCGAATTCTCCGATAATCTGCGAGTGTGTGCGCGATGCAGTAGACGATGCGTTACGTGGGAAAAGCGTTATCGTGAGAATTCCTCGGATAAGAAAACGACGGCTATTGTTGTTGGCGAACGCGATATCGAGTGTTTGAAATTAATCGCAAACGCGAGTTCTGCAGAAGTCTGCGGAATTAGAATTTTTCTCTGTGGATATCTTATTTATCCGTAATATATCTTAATGATAAATTTGTGTTGTTAGCGATTATTACACGGAATTCTTAAAAATTCTGGTTAAAAACGGATGAATCAGAAAATCATGATCAAATATAACTTATAAAGTATTGAGTTCTATTATAAACCAGAATATTTGATCACTCTTACAAGATTTTCTCATTCATCCGTTTTTAAACAGAATTTTTTTTTTTTAGTGAACATGTATTTGTAAAACACGTATTATATTTTTTGTACATTATTAACGTGCTTTTTTCTAATTCGTTTTCTTCGATAGAACGAGAATAGGTATTCTTTGAACCCTCCGAGACCCTTCTCTCCAAAGTTCAGTAATCTAACGTTAGTTTCATCTATATATATAGTATCATTTATCGAGCTGCCCACGTTAATTTATCCCGCTGAGCGACGTATCAGTCACGTGTGCGGTATGTACATTTTCTCGTTTTCACGTCGCTGAAACGCACGTTCGATCGTTTCTGTTTCACCGGCGAACGGCTGAATTATTCTGCTTCGTGAATGCGAGTATGCACGGACACAGTGTTGCACGGTCGTAGGCGCCTATGCGGAAACGTTAGCCGGTGCTTCCGCCGAGTGGGAACAGCGTTTCGAAGCTGGGCTACTGGGGATGCGCGAGAGCTCTCCTTGGATAGCTGGAAGTGCCGTGTCTTTTTTCATCTCCTCGTCCTCGAGGCGTAAAAAGTCGTAAAAAGAGTTGCGAAAAACGCGTGATTGAGTGTCGCGTGCCTTACGTGGGTTCGACTAAAAATAAAGGTGCGTCCGTCACCACGGATCGACTTGGACTCGCGCGACCTTCCGCGCGTGTCCGATGTGAGTCACTCGTCGAAGATTTAATCGTCCTCGAAGTGTCATCGCGAGCACGTCGCAATGATCACGGACTGGGTAAGCTCTTGTACTGACTTGTTAAATCGCAAAATATTGGCAATTTTTACAGCTCGCGTGTACGTATCGCATTAACTTAAAAGCGATCTACCTTCGTCTATTGATAAACCCCAAAAAGCTTTGAATGTTAAATAGGTTTATCAGCCACTTTAAAGAAAAACTTTAAAGAAAAAATAAAAAATGATTAAAATTAATAAGAAGAATCTCTTGACATTAATGCCAGCATTATCATCATTCGCTTGGCATCTTAAGTTTTTGCGTAATAGTCACAATGACTGTTTAGTCAGCAATTAATTATGAGAAGGCGCTCGGTCATCCTCGATATCACGTGATATTTTCCATTGTATAAATGAAAATTACAACTTTTCCATCCGCGGGATCGACGTTATCATTAGTATTGTAGTCGCGTTTTCTTATTACAGGGCTTGATAAAATTCTACGGACTTTTTGCGACACTATATCGCCAAGAAAAATCCCACGTTGACACGCGACTTATTATTAAGTACTTTAATAGTAAAAGCTTTTCCTTTCTCGCAACGTGAGAAATGTTAGCGTTTACCGTAATCACGTCTAATGCTAATGCCAGTTTACGTATACGTGGTCGACGTGGTGTTACTCCATTCGGACAGCCGAAGAATCTATAATGACAGTAATTAATTTCGCACGTGCGTGCCACTTTTCGTGTCACGTCCTGTCTGCTCATTACGATTCGTAGCCTCCGGTCTCAGATTTCGGGACGGATTAGCCTTCGGAGTTTTGAGTTTAACCGGCGAAGTCGGAGACGACGTGGCAGGCCTTTCGGTCGCGCGCGCTTCTTCCGGCAATGGCAGGCCGCGCCGTCGCGCGTATCAAATGCGTTTGCGTATCGCGTAAACGCGTGTCCAGTTATCTCGCGGTGAGCGGACAGAATAATTGCTTCCAGCTCCGATTTCGCGTCGTCGCGAAAAAAATTCGACGTGCTTCCGAGCACTGAGTCGCTGAGCATGAGTTGCCGCTTGGACGGTTATATCATCGTAAAAGCAAACTCGTTCCTTTGCTGCCGCAAAGGAAAATATTTACAGTCGGACTCGAGTATCGGAATGCAGTTTTATCGGAGCGATCGAATTTGCGCTCGATTCGTCTATATCAATGTTGCCTCTGCGATTCATAAGTCTCCATAAGGTTTCGTCCAAGTCTGAGTCTCTGAGACCGGAGTTCCGCCGCAGTCTCAGAGACTCACTCCTCTGTAGCTCGCATACGATATTTATTCCCACAGATAAAAATTGTTGGATCTTCAATGAGCGTGCTCCGAAGTTTCTACCATGTTCTATAAACCTTCTTTTATATCGAAGTTTTCATCTTATTATCCAGACGTATTTATTATTGTGCGAAGAAATCCGAATATGCACACGTAGCGCTCTAGAAAATCAGTACAATGATAGTGAAAGCGATATATATTCTTCCGCGAAGGCACGACTTTTCCTTTTGCTGAATTAAAAGTAGTGTGGCTAATTAATACATGATGTTGTTTAAGTTAATTAATTTCTCATGAATAACAAGCTGAAACGTATGTTAAAATGATTGTTGCAGTTGGACACATGGTTCAGCCGGCCGAAGAAGTCAGCCCGCGGGGGCGGGCAGCGCGGCTTCTCGGGCAGCAACACCATGCCCAGGCCGAACTCCGGCGACGATATCAACGAGATCGAGCAACAGCGTTGCATCATCGAGAGGATGGACGAGGAGACGGTGAACGATAGATTCGAGGAAATGCTGGTGCGTACATGCCGCACACATGTTTTACATATTTCGATTATTTATAGACAGATTTCTTTGCTTCGTAGCGTTGACTACAACCGATTCTTTATTTCATCATTATATACATTTTACGTTGATGGACTGCATATAAGTAGCGTGTTCAACAATTGTTATATAACAGGAGATGTTATGTATATCCTGAAAGAATAGAAGATTTATCGTTATTATTCTTCTGTTTAGGCCAATATGAATTTAACAGAGGAGAAGAAGGAACCATTGCGCCAGCAATCAGAATCGAAGAAGAAGGAGATGCTGGTGCTGCACTATAAGGGTAGCATTCAGGAGAACCGATCAAAATTCGACAAACCGGCGGACTATATACAGTATCTGGCGCAGCCCGATTTGAGCGTCAACAAGATCTACAACTGCGTCGAGTCCCTCAGAATCGCGCTCACTAATAATCCGCTCAGCTGGGTACAGGAGTTCGGCACCAAGGGTCTCAAGCAAGTTCTGGCTACTCTCAATGAGTGTTACCGAAAGTAAGTGAATCCTACGTGCTTGAATAAAGCGCGTTCCGTACGTTCCGTACATTTAGGTCAGCGTCTGAATGCATAATTTGTTCTAACATTGATATTGTTCTATTCCAGTGCCTTCATATATTACGATAGGTAATTTATGTAAAAGTACTATTTGCTTGAATGTCATTTTGCGATATTTATATTATATTGAACATTTAACCGCTTACATTATACATATATGAACAAAATTTTCTTAGTAACAATATAATAGTTTAATTTTATAAGATTTCCATATACTACGAAAGAGTTTTATTTGAGAATTATTTTATTTGCGCTGCTCAGTTAGCAAGATGTTCTTAATTTTCTTAATTATTACTTCGGTTTTGCATGATGCTTATGGCAGAACTCATTGTGAAATCCATATTGCTTATGACAGAATTTATTACGAGCTCCGTGTTACTCTTTATTAATGAAAAATTTGTTTTTTCTTAGTGACAACCGTTACGAGCGGATACAGTACGAATGTATTCGCTGTTTAAAAGCTATCATGAACAATACCGTTGGTATAAAGGAAATGTTGGCCCATCACGAAGCTCTTACCATCGTGGCCAGATCATTGGAGCCGGACAAACCATCCGTAATGTCCGAAGCTGTGAAGCTACTTGGTGCAGTATGCCTTATATCCAGCGATAGTCACAAAAAGGTTTTGGACGCGGTTACTATGAATGGCGAGTTCAACAGTCGCGAGAGATTTCTGCCAATCGTACAGGGTTTGATGAACAAGAAGAATGAAAACTTAAGGGTATGTTTTGCTTATTTCATTATCTATTCTTTATTAGAAACTCAAATGCAATTTCAAAATTATTATATATATATTACCTTTTTGTAAAACGGATAGATCCAATGAATCCAGATGAAAATTATCATATAACATTGTCTTATTCTAAAATACTATTTTTTTCTATATACAGTTTAAATGCAATAATAATTTTATTATATTGTTAAACAATAATTGTATAACTTGTCGTAAGTCAAGTGAGAAACTAAGTTTATTTAGTGATTTAATAAAAAGTTATCGCAATATCTAGTAAAGTCCAATTCTTGTTGTGTCACTAACGTGACTCTTTATAACGAAAAATTTAAACTATTGGATATAAAAATATCTTTTATTTTTATATTGTTTTTATGCTATAGGTAGTATGTCTTCAACTCATAAACTCGATAATATCATCAGCGGAAGATCTTGATTTTCGCTTACATCTGAGGAACGAGGTAATGCGAGTAGGTCTAGCCGATATTCTCGAAAAGTTAGAGAAAGACGAGTCGGAAGATTTGGCAACGCATTTAAAAATCTTCAATGACCACAAAGAGGAGGATTATGAGGAATTTGTACAAAGATTTGATAACGTACGTTTAGAATTAGACGACGTTAATGATTGCTTCGAAGTAGTTAAAAACATGGTAATGGATACTTCCGCCGAGCCATACTTTCTATCTATACTTCAACATCTTTTATTTATTCGAGATGATGCTCTGGTTCGGTAAGTATACATGTATATAATCACATTTACTTTTATCACGAATAATCAATATGTAAATTTGTTTCTCTAATGACCAACTCCTTATTTACTTATTTTTTGTTTTCTCTTATTATTTTTTTTTAGACCAGCGTATTATAAATTGATCGAGGAGTGTATATCGCAAATTGTATTGCATCGTTCAGGCTGTGATCCGGATTTCAGCGCGACAAAGCGCTTTCAGATTGACGTACAACCGTTGATCGATACCCTAGTCGAAAAGTCACGGGCTGAGGAAGAACGCCGATTGGTGGAGGTGATGCAAAAATTAGAGGAAGCTATAGCTAGTAGACAAGAGGCCGAAGCGAAGCTTCAACATGCGGAAAATAAGATCAAAGAACTGGAGCAAGAAACGGGAAAACCTGGTGGTCCCGTAAGTATATATCTACATTAAGTGAATCTTTTCCTTTAAAGAGATATATATGACACACTCATAAATTGAATAATCTGAAAAATATCGTTTTATTATATATGAATATATGTATATATAGAGAACTGGTGTATGTCCGCCTCCACCACCTATACCCGGAATAGGTGGCGGACCACCCCCGCCCCCACCCCCTCTTCCTGGCGGTGGTGGTCCACCTCCACCACCGATGCCTGGAATGTTTACGGTATGTCCACCTCCGCCGCCTATGCCCGGCTCAAAAGGACCTCCACCTCCACCTATGCCTGGTATGGGAGGAGGACCTCCGCCACCACCTATGCCGGGAATGGGCCCTCCACCGCCACCGATGGGGGCATTATCTCCACCGCCCCCAGCGACACAAGTTTTGCCTCATGGATTAAAACCGAAAAAGAAGTGGGAAGTAGATGGTCCATTGAAAAGAGCGAATTGGAAAGCGGTATGTGTGCTCTATTTATATTTGGTCAAATTGTTATCAACAGAAAATATAATATTCATTTGCATATTAACTTACTTTTTAAAAAATATATATTTTTTACTATGTAAAAACTTTATGATATTTCAGATTTTGCCTCACAAATTGACAGAAAAATCATTCTGGACAAAAGTACAAGAAGATAGATTAGCTACCCCGGAAATATTGAATGGTCTTGCGCAAAAGTTTGCATCGAAACCAAGCGGGAAAAGAATGGATGATGTAGTTGATAAGTAAATTTCATTTTAATAATTACTACTTCTATATCATGTACATGCATAGAATTTAAGATTAATTATTAATTTTTTGTAAGTAGGTCAGTTCCAACGAAAAAAGTGAAGGATCTCAAAGTTTTGGACAGTAAGGCGGCTCAAAATATATCGATACTTCTTGGTGGGACGCTAAAACACATGCCTTATGTCGAAGTGAAAAAATGTTTATTTAGATGCGAAGGGCCAGTTATTTCTGACAATATATTACAAGGCTTAATTCAGTATTTACCACCGCCGGACCAATTATCAAAATTACAAATGTACAAAGATCAATACGATGACTTGACTGAAGCAGAACAGTTTTGTGTTACGGTAATCTTACTTGATTTTTTCTACAATTTATTTCTACATTTTTATTTCATTCCGAATATGAAATTTACAAACATCGATGTCACAGATATCTACAATAAAAAGGTTACTGCCCAGATTGAGATCATTAAGTTTTATGCTACGATATGAGGAGTTGATACAAGATATAAAACCTGATATAGTGGCGGCTACTGCAGCCTGCGAAGAAGTGAAGAATAGCAAAAAGTTTGCACGGATTCTCGAATTAATATTATTACTTGGAAACTATATGAATTCTGGTTCGAGAAATGGTCAAGCGTTCGGGTTCGAGATTAGTTTTCTTACAAAGGTTTGTTCTACAGCATACGTAGTGAGAATCGCTTATTACGTCAACGCTTATTACGTCAACGTTTCATATATATATATTTTTTTTTTCTAGTTGACCAGTACTAAGGATATCGATAACAAACAAACTCTTATGCATTACTTGGTGGATACGATAGAGAGAAAGTTTCCGGAATGTCTCAGCTTCATTGAGGAACTAACACACGTAGATCGCGCCAGTCGAGTGTCTTTAGAGAATGTTCAGAGAACGTTACGTCAAATGGAGACCAATATCCGTAATCTTGAGCAAGATCTCTCGAATGCCAAAGTTCCACAATGCGACGCGGACTTATTTATAGATGTCATGAAAGTATCCTTTACTAATTCTTTGTTAATAACATTGTCATTGTTTAATAACATTGTCAAAGTTTCATATTGACCAAAAAAAAATTATTTCCTTGACGAACCCACTCTACAGCCATTCGCTAAGAAAGCCAGGGAATCTTACGAAGTTTTGCAGAATATGTTTAAAAATATGGATAGTTTGTACACGGACATCTCTGAATTCTACTCCTTCGATAAGCAAAAATACACCATAGAGGAATTCTTCGGCGACATCAAGACATTCAAGGATGATTTCTTGGTAAATACGCGCTAGTTCGGACTATATTAGGCAATGAACTATCCAATCGCTATCTAATGCGATTTTATATTCTCACCAGCAATCGCAGAAGGAGATAATAAAGCTGAAGGAGGGCGAGGAGAAACAGAGACGGGCGAGAGAAGCGCGCGAAAAAGCGGAAGCAGAAAAAGCGGCGCGTGCCGCGCGTAAACGCGCGTTAGTCGACATGAATGCGCATGAGACGCAGGAAGGTGTCATGGATAGCCTGATGGAAGCACTGCAGACTGGATCAGCCTTCAGTCGACCGGACCAACGACGCAAGCGACAAACCCGCGTAGCTGGTGGTAAGTTGTATAGGACATACATCGGGAGACAAATGATGAAGAAGGACCAAGCAGCTCAAGCATGTATATTTAATAACGCTTTAAACAAATCTAATCTAATGCACGGACATGAAAATTTAACTCCAACTGAAATTGTGCGACGCGATATGGTTCCGAGCAGGATTATGGCTGAAATATACACAACGGATGATTCAACGAATTTATTTACGCCGGAAGAAAATCAAGACATGTACAAGCAAATGCTGATAGACGAAGCCAAAAAGACGCCTAGGCAAACGAAGCATTTGTCCAGAGTTACGTTCTTTCAAAAACAGAAACTGTGCAGTCGTTGTAATCACGAGTATTACACGACAATGCCGGTGTTCGACGAGACGCCGAAAAGAGACATTTTACTAAAAACATTCAGAAACTTAGAGTCTAAATGCGTTAAGGTTGAATCAAACTTGAGCCCGCTGGTCGATGGAAACGTCTCTATTAATCGAGTGTGTATGCTTAGTCCAGTTAAACAAAAGCGCGTTGTAGTCAGCAAGATACGTAAGAGAAATAGCATTGTACGCCGTACCATATCGAAACGCAAACGTATACGCGCAAGCAATACACCCGCGAAGTGCCGTAGGTTGCACGTTTCCTTACAAAGTCCACCTAGTATGAGTATCACTATGCCACCGATCGTAAATACGCCAGACGCGAATTCTGTAAATGAAAAAATGTCAAAATCAATCGACGGTCTTCATACTAAGATACTTAAACCGGAGTTCGCTCCGACGAAACTTTTAAGATCGAAAAATTTCGAAAATCTAACGCGATATGACGAGAATCAAAATATACAGGATTTGAGAAAATCAGAATTTTTAAACTCAAGTATGTTTACTCAGGTTTCGAATAGCGAACAGATAACTAAAGCGCAATCGCCGTTAATGACAGAGATAAGTGGAATTATGTTATTGTCGGAAAATAGCCCGTTGCATTTAATACAGTCAAATTCTATTCGTCCTGTTGCAAAAGGTTTAAATGTATCCGTCGGGGAAACTTCTGGACAACTTGCAACTAATTCAAGTGCAAACATTTATAATAAATTTAGAAAACCAAAAGATAAACCGTGGAAGAAGAAATGGAAGTTTTGGCAAACGCCGATAAACACTGTTTAATAAAATTATATCCTGCTTTAATATTTACACAAGACGTAAAAATGGAAAAACTGACGAAAAAAAATCTTTTTAACTCTATTATTGCGAAGAAACTTTTTCTAAGTAACATCAAATCGCATACTTAAAAAATCATCTGATTTTTCCATTAAAAAGAGCGACATTCTTAAAAACATGTTACAATAATATTTTTGTGATATCATTCCGCTTAATTATATATTTATAATACAATGTAAGAATCATTTTCACTAGTCATGTTAATTATCTTTTATGCTTTTTTATTTATTTTGAGACTAGCAAGATTCAAGATTCATAGACTAGAAGATTCAAGTATAGTTTTCATGCGATGTACACAGTGCATAAATAAAATTTCCGCTTATCTATAGATTTGTAATTACATTTACGTGCCGTACGAATTATTCAAGACTGATAATGGTGATATTTATAAGGATCTGAAAGTTTGCAATATTTCATATAACATAAATATTTTTACATTGTATGTTTTATTTAATATAACAAATTATTTAAGCAAACGAGAATATTTATAAGTAATAGAAATATTTAGTTTGGTCTTGAGTTTTATGTACGTATTTGATGCACGCAAATATATTTTATTGATTACTGCATAAATTACGAGAACGCAATAGGAATAAAGTCAAGATGCTCTTCTGATACATAAGTGATCGGAACGCTATAAATTGTTCCAATCACTTATGTATCTAGGCTATAAAGTTCAATGAGATATAAGTGAATATGTAATTACAATTTTTCCTGATACTAATGAAGATGTAAATGTGATATTAAAATTAATTTTTTTGTTTCTTTTAATACATTGCTTTGTAAAAATTTAAATTATTATGATTATTTATGATTGTATTTTCATTTTTGTTTCAAATTTTAAATGTAACACAAAGCAATTGAATTTTCGATGAAACATGTATCAACAACTATTTTGTATAAAAACATATATTATTGTAATTAAATGCAG
The DNA here is from genome assembly GCA_011638315.1 of Tetramorium parvispinum. Lineage (NCBI taxonomy): Eukaryota > Metazoa > Arthropoda > Insecta > Hymenoptera > Formicidae > Tetramorium > Tetramorium parvispinum. Next base: position 36,649 of record VBVR01000320.1, on the reverse strand, counting down.
TAACTAGTTACTTGTTTGCCTTAATCTTGTTTTCCTTGATATGTTCAATGTTGTAAATTGTGCCATTTCAAGAATATATTCTTAGAGTGCCGAGTATATGAATAATGTATAAAATAATGTTCCTGTTTCGTGCAGTAATTATCGAGAAAACAAACTAACTTATAAAGCGTATAACTTCTTTCAAATTACGTTCCACTAGCATGGTGCAAATCTCTCAAACAGTATCAAGCCTATTGTAACGAGTTCAATTCTGTTTTAATTTTACAGCGGAAAGGAGAGCGCAACTGAATAGGAGTCGATCGCGTACTGGATTAGTCGGAACTGGCTTACTAGGGAGAGAACTTTCGACGTAAGTATTACCATATTAATCGGAAAAGGAATGCATGAACGAGACACGCTCGAATGGAACGTCCGATTTTTTACCTATCTATTACGCGTTTGAAATATGTAACATTCGCTCAACGTTTCCGGAAAACGGATAACGATCGCAATCAATTTAATTTCGAGTTTTGATTGCTTTACGAACAATTTGCTCGTTTACCGGAAAGTACATAACGCCCGTGTGGGAACATCTAATTTTAATTTCATTAGTCGTACATGAATAATAATTTTTCGCACGTTCGCGAAAAATAACGGTTTATATAGTAATTTTAAATAAGATAATGATAAAATTAGAAATTAAAATAACTATTAAAAAAATATTTTAATTCTAATTCTAAAATAACTGTTTTAATTCTAAAATAATTATTTTAATTTAATTCCTTTCTAAAAGTATTAAGTGCTGTAATTGACTTTGAATACTTCCTGTCTAATTGCTGGTCTTTATTGGTAATTTCCTAGGCTTCTTAAATACATACACATGTGTCACCTCACTATTGTTGTTGCAGAGAGCTTTTAAGTTCGGCTTAACCTACCGGAACACATCCTATTTCCGTCCTAAACTCGTTGCTGTGATGATTTTACACGCACCACGTATTGGAACAATAGTGAGAACATCATACAATAAGTCAATATCCGAGAGAGCCGAGGCTGAAGAAGAGCGAAATTCCAGCAATGGACCTCTGGCCCTGATCAAATTTTGGCGATTTCGAACTGAGTAACAGTCTTCCTTACGTAGTTAAATATTCAGTTTGTAGGTATTTTGTACTTGTACAAATATACATATAAGTTAACGGATTTATATAACGGAACGATACTTGCGCTGATGCTCGGTAAGATGAGCGCGAGAATTTATTCCATAGACGATATTTCGAGATGACGCGAGAAGGAATTTCATCGCCAGCGAACGCATTTGTAAATATGCATAAGGTAAGTGCTGGTGACGAATTGGTCAATTTGTTGAAACTGCTCGTCGACGCAGTTCGGCACACTCTGCATCGCACTGTAAGCATTTTTATTGCCGCCTCTATGAATCAGGCGGTGGACTTTGCATTTATTTATGTACGCGGCTGTAAATATATTTCATCTCGGGAATCATAGATGTACGTACGATGTTGCGACTCGAAATTATTCCGACGTTACGGGACGCATTTGTAAAAATTATATTTATTTCGGGAGCAAGTAACTTTACGTACGATTGCGAAGCGATAATACGCCTTTTCAGCGTTTTTTAGCGAAAATATCTCGTATGCACGAACACTGTTGTACGATGCTATGAGGAGATTCGTAATTATCGCTTATTTCGACGTTACGAAATGGAGATGGTAATAGTAAATAATTTATCGTAATTATTCCCTCGCTAGCTCGATAAAATGACCGCAAAGCGTGCATAACTTGACGTTTACATCATCCGTTGCTCATTCTCAATAAGAATATTTATATACAGTAATAGTTCACTTTGTTGTATAAAGATTTATACAGCCCAAATTGACGCACACTTTTGCGGCGTATTTTTAATAATGGCTTTACCTCGTCTGTCTTTTTTTTTAAAAAAAAGGGCACTTGCATTTGCATTTTTTATAACGGAAATATTTCACTATGTGTAATGGCATTACATCTAGGACAAAAAAAACAACTGCAACAACAAATTACTCTTAAGGGAAGCGGCTTATTCGACGCAACGTTTCGTGTTTTGTGATAATTAACGAGCCGGATAACAGGCTCGCGACATTCGAGTCGATACTTTCAACGGCGGTGAAAGAAACTCAGGGAAAGAGAGGGAAATCTCCGAAAACGGATACATGGCGATGCGAATACTACGAATTCAATTTCCGGCAATGCCTGATAAATTGGCAATCGATAATACTTTTACATATGGTTGCATTGTTATCGCGTTTATGTACAAATGAATAAACCCAAGTAAAACAGGAAGTCGTATTAAAGTGACATCAAAATGACGAGAATATTACAAAATTCACTTTTCAATCATAATTTAATTTTTTTGTCATTTTGACATTATTATGACTTTTTGTTCTACCCTGGAAGACACGAGCGTCGACATACACGGGTCAAAATCGCGCGTGAAATTATCAAACGTAGAAATATGTAAATCGCAAGATATCAATGGGAGATTGATTCTTTTACTACGAACGTCGAACTCGCGATCGTCGTTTTCGTCGGTTCGTCGGTTCCGCTGTCACGTGCGAGACTCGTGTAAATAATAATCCCGGATGCGATCGTCCGCGAGTGAAAGAGAGGACAGGCCGCCGTTTGCGGGATGGATGCGAATCGTCGGGTCGTTGTTTTAGTTGGCCAACAGGTAGCGGCGCGCCGCAGCGGTGGGGCGGCTATGCCAGGCACGCTCGAAATGCTAGGCGAAAGGCGACGTAACGAGCCAGTTTCTCGGAGCCACAAAAATCGCGGAAGTATCTGAGCCGCGTTCTCCAATTTTCGGACGATTCGATCTAATCTCGGAACACCGGCTCGTTCTCCGCCGCGCGGACGGAACATCCCTCGTACTCGTGTCGGCGACGTAAATGCGGTCCACACTTTTTGTACGTTTTGTCTGTATGTTGCGTAGCACCGCTTCGCTGTGTATCGAGCGATTTTCTACAGAGTAGGATGGAGACGCAGATAAACGCCAGCCGTATATTTCCCCGGGGTGATCGTATGTGCCTGTAGAAAAGAAACTATGGCGGGAATGTATAAATCGCGCTGCCTACCCATCGAATCTCGTAACGAACGAACGATTTGTTAATAATAATATTAATATTCTAGAGCTGAATACGTAAGTTAAGAATCTAAATTAAGGATTAATTGTATCTATATTGTGAATACACGCGAATCTAAGTAATATCGATGCGTCATAATTTTATTTACCTGTTGCATGTCTCATTTTTCAATATTCATCATATTTGTTTTATCGTCTCGTAGAGAATAGAAAATTCTCTTTATTACATTATTATATTATACACATTGCGCAAGACCATTTATAGACGCTCCTCTCAGTTAAATGCCACGAAATGTTTCCATTCATTTTCCAGTAGGAATAAAAAGTTGAAATCACCTTTCACTTTTTGTTTTAATGACACTTCAATCTAAACATGCTTCAAATATATGCAGCCGTGGCAAGTCCAGCTATGTCTATCTGATAAAACGCGACTGATTGCGTCTGAAAATACGCGCGCAGCATCGGCAGCATGCAAATCTCGGAACGACAAGAACGGAACGACAAGAAAGCGAATCGGTTTATTTTATCGTTGAATTCCCGTGATCTTTCGGTTCTTGCGGACGCAGTCCAAGTCCGTCGTGGCGCATCGAACGTGTCAACGGCATGAATATCAAGAGAAATCGAGGGGTCCGACGGTCGCCAATCGCGACACGAGTACGCGCAGTCACGCGTAGATTACACGTGATATCGATCGCGGTCGTGTTTAAGAGAAACATGCCTTTATCACTCGCGGGCCGAGGTTCTCCCGTTTCGCGATTTTTCTCCGCGAGGACGAGGACGCGATCTAGTTTCCCTTCTCCACTTGCAAAATCGCGCACCATGATTTGCAAAATGCCGGTTTCCCACGCGTCGCCCCGAAGAAGAATAAAATCCCGAGAAAATTAAATTGTATAATTATTTAATAAAATTCCATGAAAAAAAAATATAATGTTAATATCAATGAGATGGCCAACGGCTTTGGACTTTATTTCAAGCTAAGCTTAGTTCAAGCTTTTTCTGTATAGTACAGAATAATACAGCAATATTACAGGAACATATTTCAAAATTGCTGCAACATGCTGGAATGTTGCAATATTAATTGTTAGACTGTTCTGCAGTACCTACTGTTAGAATGATCTGTATACTATTGCAGAATTGTCACAATGTTGCTGCAAAATTGATGGAATGTTCTACCTTCTTACATATACCCATTAAATATAAACATTCTTATATAATATTACTGCACTGAAAAAAATTCTATTTAAAAACGAACAAATTAGAAAATTTTGTAGGCGTGATAAAATATTCTGGTTATTATAATAGAACTCAATTCTTTATAATTTTTAATAACCAGAATTCTTATTATAATAATCAGATTATTTGATTACGCCTACAAGATTTTTCCGATTCATCCGTTTTTAACCAGAATTCTTTTTCAGTGTGTGCAAAATATAACCGGAATGTTACAATATTGCTGCAATATCACTACATGTTGGATGGCTAAACATACATTTAAATATTTATTATATAACCGTAATTATCTAACATTGGAAATCTATTTATTATTAATATTTCAATTTTTCATATTTTGCCGAGAAGGATATAATTAAATCTGCGCGAGATCACAGACAACGGCAATATTACAAGTGCAATGATAATTTATGCGTACAACACCCCATCGTCTAGATGCGGTAAGGCCTAATTACACTGCAGAAGATAACTACGTTTCGCCGCGTATAATCGACGATAATATAATTTCTTATACGACGGTAGGAAAACAGGATGGATTCGAGCTCGGCAGTCCGATGCGATCTCCGAACGGCAAAGGCGAGCTTCAGCATTATCAACGCGTAATGATCTCCGGGGCCGTTGCCGAACAATAATCATGAATTAGCCTGATGCCGGCCGTCTCGCGTCGTTTCTCCACCGTGGAGTCGTAACGACGTTACGCAAACTCACTCGCGGGCGACCGTTCGGCGATCGTCGATCACGCGGCCGAGAGTGTAACGTGTGTCTAACGCCTGCCTGTTTGTCCTTTCACCAAAATTCGACTACCTCTCGGCTTTCGGGGGAGATACGTAATTTTTCCACGTGCGAACACGTGGAAACACGCCGTGTTTCGCTTCGGCGACGTGGAACACGGCGCGGCGCGGCGAAAGGCCGCCCCGACCTTTTCTCGTGCTCATCCTCGCGGATTCCCCGCGATCATTGCGAGCCACCTGCAGCGCATATTATAGTGGCTCGCGGTATACGAGATCTGCATTCAACTGGTTCCCCAACTTTGTCTTTATCATTTTTCGGACTTACAATTCATTCTCCTAGTCTTGTCGCCTTCGAGATAAATACTTTTTCTCAATTAACCCTTTAGCTACCACAGTAGCAAATTTGCTACATTCACTTTAAATAGAAAAAGTATTGTTAAATAATTTTTTTACTCTAAACGCCCAATGTAGCAATAATTCTACATTCAAAAAAACCATTTTAGTTCTCAAATAAAAAAAAGTTTCAAATAAAAAAGTCATTTATCATTTTCTATAATACATTAAAAAGGTAGAATTTTTTTCTAACGTTTAAGAGGTCTGGGAGTTAAAGGGTTAATACACTTACTGCTGGAGTGGATTTGCGAGGACTAAGTTGAGAAAATGTTAGAAAAAATGACCTGAAGTGTGAAAAGACAATTCGTTATTAGTAATGCATTCATGTATCGCTGCTGATTCATTGTTTCTGCACCAAAACAAAGATTGTGCTTCCTCAGCCTTTTTCAGATCTCACGACTTGACTCTTACTTTGTTTTTCAAAACTAAAATTCCAAAGTTGAAAGATCAAAGAATTTTGCACTTGAAGGAAAATTCACAATGGAGTGAAAAACGTATACTAGGACTACTTCCAGAAGTGGAAGTGACGTTGATAGAGCGATGTATCAACTGAGAAGAAATATATTTCGAAGGAGATAGCTGATTAAAAAACCTGAAAAAATTATAAAGACAAAGTTCAGGAACTTTTTGAACGGGCCGCCTCTTGCCGAATCGAGTTTTACTCGCGTATGCACTTCGACGTGCATCATCCGATCCCTTCGTGGAAGGCGAACGCGAAGGAGGAAGACGTGAGAATGGTGTACTCATTTTGAGATGATGATCTCGTATATTCGACAGTCTAATCGTTAAAATTCTCGAGAAGGGGACAGCAGGAACGCGAGGAATTTTTTATGTTATTTTCAGTACCTTTACGTCCTTGCGCTTTAATAGCGTTATTATAATTATCTTTATATGTATACGCCCTGATAAACTTAAGGGAATTAATTATCGGAATATATGTAAATGTCAAAATAATGCATTTTTATATTCAAAGTACAGGGTGCACTTTGCGTTAAACCATACAACGAATATATTAATGTACCAACGTACTGACGACCGCACCGCACATCATATTACGGAGATCTGAACAAAGTTTCGTGAAGTCGTCAAAACTTGTTTCAATCAATCCTTTCCAAAGCGCGGAAAGATATAAGTATATAATTTCAATGGATCACGATGTTGTACGAGACACGAAAATGTCAAGATTCTCTCTTAGATTCCAGCATATTTTATGTTTCAAAAGATCACGCGCGACTTTACTTGAGATGGTTTGTTTTAATTTCTATTCTCATATTTATCTTGTTTTTCCTTTTTTATCTGTTTCTTTATTATCTGTTTGCGCATATTTGCGGTACATTAGACACGGTTAAATTTTCTTCCGTCGCATTAAAGTTGCGGCGCCTCGTCCGCTCGTTTGAGAAATAAAGAGGCGTCTCAAAGTGATCCTTGAAACCGCGGACGCGGGTACTCGGGAGGACTTTTCCAGCTATTCCAGCTATACGGGAACAAGTCGGAGATGAATTCTGTCGTATATATGATGACTCACGCGCCGTGAGCAGTTTATTGGCTACGTGTGCGCGCTTTCATATAAATCTACGCGCTAATGCGCCGACCGAATTCCACAACTTCAACCCGAGACACGCGACTTGTAATCCGCGTTGCTGCGCGCGAGTCGCTGGCGCCGACGCGAGGTAACGTTAACGAACAGTTGCAAATCTTCCGTTGTCAATAACGGTCGCTGGGAGAATCCTAATAGTGCAGATGATTGATGGTGCTAAGTACCGAGGGATGCGCAATACTTTGTCTGCGGGAGCATCCGCGAAAAATTCCCGAAAGAGAAATAACGGGAGAGAGAGAGAGAGAGAGAGGAAAATGCAGTGGGTGGAAAAGGCGATGCCACGTCTCAAAAGGGACTTATGGGGAAAAACTCCGATTAACCTAATCGGCGTTTAATTCAACCGGCAGAATCGTTAAGTCAAATTTCCAAATATAGATGATTTCCTTATAATCTCATCTCTTTTTCCATGCGCTAAACAAGAAAATAATTATCATTTTGTCCACGTTGATGAAATACAGATATTGCTCGATAAGTTAATCAGAATTTGATCGTTATTCATAGAGCATTAAGTTAATCGAAATTTAATCGAAGTCTTCTACGAGTGACTTCGATCAAATTTCGATTAACTTAATCAGCGATTAATTCAGCCGACGGAATTCCAGATAAAACAAGGGATCGTGATGGCATCAAAGTGCCGCGGAGTTTTAAATGATGAGTAAGTTATAATGACGTCATTATAAGTCTTATGTTCTACCTGGAATTCCCTACAGGAAAGTTTCTATAATAATTGTATAATTTTCCTAGTTTGATCCTCTTTTCCCTATGTTAAACAATAAAATATTAATTCCATCCATGATAACAAAATAATATAGATATTGTCTGATAATAGTTAATCATTGATTAAATCAATTAAAGAGTTTGCTTGAAGTCACTCTAAAAGTTCCATCATCCCATGGTAAAACAAAAAGTCACGAAAGATGTCAAAATTATATCAAAATGACTCTGAAAGGTCATTGTTATATCCCTTTATCGTTATATCTCTTTATGTTTTCCCAGGTAAAACAAAAATTATAACGACATCAAATTAATCAAAATTCAATTAATGACATTTTGGAGTATTTTGACATGTTTGTGACTTTTTGTTCTACCTGGGTTGGCATTATTTCGACGTCAACGTGACGTCACGGTAATCTTTGTTCTACGTGCGAGCAAAGACCCAAAGCCGATTCCCCATCAAAGTTACCAAAGGTGTACTGTGCCTAGGGAGCTGCAACGGGCCCGCGTGATCGCCAAGGTGTACGTAGTGTGTGTGTGCGCGCGCGCGCGACGGGTGTAGTACCTTCGCGCGCATTGCAGCGTTCCGAGCGACAGTCCGACACGAGCGTTCGCGTGGTGCGTGACTGTCGCGCATAACTCTCGCGTACGCGATCCATTCGGAACGATCGGCACGGCAATCAATCGTTCGGCCGCTCACTCACTGCCGCGCGCAGTCCCGCCGTCCCGCCGAGAGCCGAGAGCCGAGAGCCGAGAGCGGGCACGAAATAGAGTTCGGATCAGTGGCCGTGCACCGTCTACGCGATCGCGTCGATCGTCGGTCGGTCGGTCGGTCTCCGACAGTCTCCGGCTCCGCTTTGCCGCGTCGACCGACGAAATCGAGAGTCGCTGCCGGTCAACGGCGGTTAAGTCAGCCGCGATCTCCGAATTTCGCGTGCCTGAGACGCGCCCGTCGTCACGCGAACAATGCTCCGCACGCGCGACGACGGCTCCAGTACTCCCACAGTTCGATCGGCGATTGGCGATCTGATCGGCGACATATGATGCGACGCCGGCTACAATGAACGTTCCGATCGTGGCAGGGGATGTCGTCGACGACGGCGGCCTCAATCGGCCGCGATTCGTTCGGGTAAGTCGATATCGTTTGTGGTCCTATCGAATTTCACGCTCCCGCGACTTCGAATTAGCGGACTTATCATGCGCGCGCGCGCGCGCGCGAAGGACGTCGAGGATGACCGTTCAGTTTCGCTTTTACGGCCGCGAGTTTGTGCGCCGGTCCGGATCCGGTGAGATTCTTTCCGGGAATCGTCGGATGCGATCATCGGCGATCGGCGACGCGCGTCGATCTGGTCGATAACGTTTTCCACCGATCCGGACGATCGCTCTGTCAAAGGCCCCCCCGTAGGTACTTTCACTTTCGCTTCTATCTCTGGCGATGCATTCAGGGTCGCGTTTACCGCTAAAACCGCTGCCGCCTCTTACCGAATCGAGTTTTACTCGCGTATGCACTTCGACGTGCATCATCCGATCCCTTCGTGGAAGGCGAACGCGAAGGAGGAAGACGTGAGAATGGTGTACTCATTTTGAGATGATGATTATGTCAGCCACGAAGATAGAGCGAAATTAGCAGCGCAAATTTAAAAAGCGAAAACATTGATTCGTTACGTCTGACTCGTACGTAATGAGTATCCTTCATCCGCAGGTGTGATATCACTGTGCAAAGGAAACGTGTGACATATTAAACACACGTGTGTTGCATGCGTATGTTAAAATTTCGTCGCGACGAAACAGCCGAATGGAAGTTACATTATGTAGGTAGAACTCGCGACGAGACGATACATTCCAAACTATGAGTAAATTTGAGAGAAAAAGAAAGACCCGCTGGCAATAAAAGAAATTACCGTGCTTTTCATCGAGAATTAGAGTTCCGGAAATATATGTTCATCAATCAATTTTTTATTTATTCTAGTAATGCATTCCAAAGGTAGCATGTGGAGTAAAATTTGAGAGAGGCAGGCTGGGAATAAAAAAAATCATAACGCTCATTCTGAAAGGAAATTTATTTTCAAATCTTGCCGACAATTAATAGATAACTATTAATCAAATTTTTAATTTTAGCAACAAAATAAAATATTTAATATCATTCCAAATCATGTAGAAATTTGAGAGAGACTGATTAAAAAAATGAAAAAAAAATTATTAATATATATATATATCTTTTCGGAAAGCAATTTGTTCTAAAATCTCCCATTGTCCGTTAATCAATTCTTTACTAATTACTTTAATAAAACTTAAATGAGAATTTTAAATAAAATACAATCTTACTTAAACCCTTGACGCTAAGATCTAAAGTTATCCTAAAAATAATGTCACGCTTGCATTGCGTGTCCCGATGATACACTATACTCAATCATGAGATATTCTCGCGTTGAGAGATGTTTTTACCTGGCTCCTCCGCAAGTGCGAGGGAATGAGCGATATCCAGTTTTTTTTTTGTGTTATAACTCGTCGGATATTATTATGTATACTTTACACACGAGCCATCATCCGAGCCATATGCGTCGTGGGCATATCGAGTGTAGTCGCGCGTTGTATCCCCACGGCGTTTTCTAGGAAGATTCCACAAAGGCACGACGTACTATAGTCATTATCATCGTGGAAATAAAAGATAACGACACCTGCCACACATTCAAAATAGCTGCACCGAAGCTGATATCAGCGTTAGTCATATGTATTCATTAACATCGCATTTCGTTTAATTGCTTCATATCATAAAGTTACGACTTTAATTGCAGTCGCATTTATTTATCGGAAGCACGCCCGACGAACGTTCGTTTGAAGATTTCCTTGTAGATACGAATATATATCGCGTAAAAAAAAAGAATTTTTATTGCTCATACAGCAAATATATGCTTATATTTATAATAACGTATACGTATTGCATCCATTAAAGTGTATTACACTTGCTCATTTTCTAAACCGATAAGCGACTTTTATGAAATTTTTATATCTCGATAACGATGGAAGATTTACTCGGCGAACGCGACCCGACTCTTACCATAGGCTTCATCCAATTGGCATAATTGCTTTAACGAGGTGCATCGTAAAAGAGCCACGTGCCTATTGTTACCTCCTCGCGTTCTTAAAAGTGCGCACCTTTGCGCTTGGCTTCTGAATGTATTAACGATATAATCGCACTCGCGTAGATGGAGATTACTTTTCGATTAAGCGCCAAGCGGTATAAACTCTCGTCTATAGCTTCAACGTTTTAAACTCGAAACGTAAATTTCAAACTGAAATTGTCGTTCAAATCGCTACTTCTCGATTGAAATTACAAATTTTATATCTTTACAAACACTTGTGAATTTTGCACCCGCTTTTATAAATCCCACATATGACAGAGCTATCTAGATAAAATCGAAAGCATCAATTATCGTTCGTCAGGAAATCGATTGTCCTGCGATGCACGTAAGACATGGGCTTCTATGAAATTTTCTGTTTCATTAAAATTATAATCGGGCAAGGAATTTATAAATTAACCGCGAAACACGAATTGTAGGATAAGTTATTTTTACATTAGGCAAATTGGCAAATAATTTAGAAACAATAAAGTTCCGTTTGTCCTGAAGACGTATGTGAATATCGCATCCTTATGAATTATAATCTTTTTCTTCACAGAACAAGTCAATTTACGTCATACTTTGTGTTGCAAAGAATAAATTGTGAAACTGCGCGGTGAGGAAAACGGTTGCATACGCGACATTCATGATAAAATGTTGAAGTATCCGCGTCATCCTCATGCATTTATCGAGCACAACTACTGATGTTTATCAATACTTTTAACGAGTGCTTATTTTTATCAAAATCGGTGAGTGCGTTATCACACATCCATGCAATGTTATCTGTCTCGCCACGAGAGAGCATAAATTTTTTTAAGAGTACACAGTAAGCCACATCATTCTCGCATTTGACACTTTTACGTGATGGATGATCGAAAAGTATAAATTTCAAAAGTCATTAATTTTAATTTGTAAAAATCATTGAAACAATATTTCCGTATATTGGTATAGCTCCATATTCTAGAAATATATGTTAAAATCTGCTAAACGAGCGAGAAACATCTGTAAGCATTGCGAGGTTTCGCAACCGATTGTGAGTGACCTAAACTCGCTCGTCACATGGCAAAATATTTCCCTACCATCTGTTTCGCCTACCACCTGAAAAAGATAATTGGAAAAGTTGAAGAAGAGATAAACAACTTTAACGTCGTGCTTTAAAATCACCAAAGATGCGTCTCTCTCTCCGAGAGATAAACGACTCCTCGCGCGCGCATTCTGTGACAAAAGTCATCGTGATGTACCTGCATTCCAGTGTGAAAACAGAAGTGCCTGGCGGACGCGGGTTGTGTCACGCATGAGAGGGTTAAACGTGCCGCTCGCGCGCGCGCACGTACGCGGCCAAATGCGCCGCGCGCCACCGCCGCGGTTAGCCTCCTTCGAAAGTGGAGTAACGCGCGCAAGGTCGCCTACGTCGCTGTCGCTTTATGTCGCTGCGGGTCGCGTTCCCGGGTCGCGCCGAGAGCGCGACGGTGTATTATATGCGCGCGATCTCGTCCGCGCCGTCGCCGGTCCGTGTCGAGAAAACGGGAGCGAAACTCGGGCAACGATCGCGCGCGGTCGGGTCGCCCCGACCGGAATACGCTCGAGCGGATACGCTCCGTTCTCCGCCGCGCGTATACGCCGCACCTTCGTCCACCGTACCGGAAATCGCGAGATGCGTAACGCACCTGTTCCTCTCCTCCACCTTTTTTTTTCCAATCTGTCTCTCTTTCTTTCTCTCTCTTTCTTTCCGCCTCTCCGCGGACCTCGATCCGCTTCATGCGACGCGATTCTCGCAATTTTTATTTAGTCTATAAGTAAATTGCTGTTTTTCCTTGGTCTGCCGATGCAATTGTGCGTCGCAAGCACTGTTGTCTTAAATAATTCTATTAAATAATTGAAGATCAATTATGGAAAAAGATGAAAGTGCCAAAAATAATTTTTCATTACGAATTTAGAGTTTTCTTGCTATTCGGCACTTACATAAATATTAATAATTAATATTTTCTAGGAATTAAAATGAATTTCTTTCAATTTTTTCACCATCACCACGTATGCGGTATGGTTTATATGTATATTTCTTTTTTCGGAAAGAGATTAATTTTTAATTATGATTGTTTTATCTAAAAGTATACGCAAATGATAAAACAATTAAAAAATATATTTACAATTATAAATCCAAATAGCCTTAGAAACTTCATAAATATATTAATATGAACTATAGTACATGTTACATATTTAAATAAACATTTAAATATATTATTTTCAATTTCACGAATAATGTCAAAGTTTTCGTCATTAGATCTTTAATTCATTATCATATTTCTATTTATTATAGTTGCAATCGGATATGTTAATTAGTATATGTTAATTACCGCTGCTCTTATCTTTTCTGCCTATTACACTTTGAGTGCACAAGTATGTTAATCAGAATTACGTCTGCATTCTTGAATTTTACATAATAAAAAATTTTGTCGCATCTCTCTTGTCCGCGGATTATCTTGAACATTTTTCACAAGAGTTTATACGTTATCCACAAATGTTATCGTTTATTTGTATTGCAGAAAGTAATAGAAATATTTATTAGGCATTGCGTTAACATACCGGTCTTTCCATATGAAAAGGACATAAACGAGATGTAACGACGGAGAATCACATTGCGGTATGCGAGTAGTTTCTGCGTACGCGTGAGATCATTCACGATCTATAGAACTCACGAAATGCCGTATACGTCGGCGAATCTGCGGTACGAGTTGCTTCGTCATGCCACGAATATAGAAACAAACGTAAGAAAACAACCCTTCCTTATCAGAAAAAAATGCGTAACCAGAATTTTACAACCGAATGATTCATCCATGATTCTCGAATCTTATCTCATCAGAAAGATAATGATCCAATCGATATATCATTGGCAATTTATAGCGCAAAAAGATTAGAGTGTTAAAATAAAAATGTTCGTTATCTCCAAGATGAGTAGCGAAAAAGCTTCTTTTCTTTCATTCTTGTAGTAACTCGGAAATACAATTTCTTTACAAAATCCTTTTCTTAAACTTTATCGCACAACTTTTTAATACCTAATTTTAAGTATTAAAAGGATTACATCTTTTTATAATGAGAGAGAAAAGTGAAAAAGAAGAGGACAAGGAGCCATAAAATTAAAAGTTTATTAAAGCGAGCACAAGATTAAATGTGAAAGATTGGAAATCGAAAATATTATTTGTAATCTTGCATATGTCGATTTTACGTGGAGAGAAAGATCGGCTAGGGCATGTTCTTTGTTATCTGGCGCCTGCCGTATGTCGTCTGACATCGAGTCGTCAAGGGACATGTCGTGATGATGATTACTAACCAATGAGTTGGCACGTGTTTCCCTTGAACAAGTGACTGATTCTTTTCCGAAAGCGGAATCGGTAATTTAATTGTAAATTTATCGTCTTCAAACATGTTTCCTTTCTTAAAATTCTATTTTCTTTTCCGTTTCTTCCTTTGAAGTCTAAGCGTAGAAAAAAAAAGTAGAATCGAATCACATATTCAAATTATTTTGACTCCCTGATACTCCTACTTTATTTTACATTTTTTTCCTCTCTTAAAAATATACATATTTAATACAATGTTTAATAAAACGCATTTAAAAAATCATAGCGCTAAAAGAAATCTAGTAAAATTGAAATACAGATCACGATATGAAATTTATAATATTAGGCTGTAAATTTTGCGCGTTATTTATCTTCTTGATGTATAGTAAAATGTCTTGTAAAATAGAATTATTACATTACAATTTATGAATCACATCAATCATTTAGTTAATTAACAGACAGTGATAATTATTCTGTTTCGAGAAATTTTGATTCTGGCTTTTTCATTTGCATGTATGTGAGGTGTTAAAAAATTCACAATTATACTTTGCTTAGGGAAAGGATCCCGAATGTGGGATACTTTTTGTTTAAAAAGTATAAAAGGCATTATTAAAAAGTTGAGAAAGCTGTCTTTTTTGTTTTACATACTTTCAAGTGTAAAATTGTTAATTATTATAAACAAAACACCCTAAAAAAATTAGTAAGAGATAAAAATGAAAGAATGAAAAGTCCGATTCTTGCTGTTTGGAATATGAATTATCTAAAATGGGATACCACACACGGAGAGAATTTTTCATTATATTTGATCGTAAAATTCACTACAAATTTTAATCTAAATAAACAATCTTTAATAAAAACTATTTACAACATGTACATACACGAAAGATAAAATACGAACATACAATCGAATTGTTATTAAAGATAGATTCAGAGATGTATAATATAAAAATAAAATCAAAATTACTTTTGAGCGTATAAAATTGTTTTCCACAAGTGATAAAAACATAGGCTAACCTTTTCAGATTAAAAGGCGGATAATTTATACGACGTGACAATTGGAAAATCTAAATTACCCTTTATTGACAATTTATAATACGCTACAAACAGAAGTAGTTACCCACTAAATAACACTACTAATTACAGAAATAATGCTATGTCCCATATTAAACGCCCATCCTATATTCGGGGTTCTTTCCCTAATAATACTCTGACTAACTTTCGAGCCTATCTTTGATTCCTATTATTCGTATCATCGGTTTCGTCTGCTCACCGGACAGCGTGGTGGGCACACAATAGAAAACGAGACGACACTCGGAGTGCCTTAATAATGTATTCCGGCGGTGCGCTCGCGTGAGTCACGCCGGCGCAGCTGTCGGCCCTTCCGGTGCTTCCGAACGACGGAGACGTTGTTTCCTTGCGTTTTCCTCTTCCTCGGCCGGGCAAACGATAGATCCTGCGTGAGTCACGTCGCACCGTGCGTAATCGCACGCGCCGGCGACACGCGGCGTGCCTCCGTGTCTCTAAATGCGAAGCACAATTCGCATCGCGGCCGCTCGTTAACCTTGCCACGGTCCCTGATTTTATCGGATTCTCAAGGAAAAAAAGAAACACGACATTCTGTCGTCGAGAAAAAAAAATCTTCATCCGGTATGCACAGTCAGAAGCTGAAAATTGTTGGTCCTTTGAAGTCTTTATTTTGAGATTAAAATTACGATCTCTAGTTGACAGTTTAACGAAAAGTGCAAGATCATCTTTGTAATAAATTTAGTTGTTATTTTTTTATTAGATTTGTTTGCATCTTTTCAGAGGAAGGCTTTCTTGCATGACATTGAATTAGATAACGAAATGCGAATATCGATCAATATTAAGTTATTTATATCAATATGAATTTTTCGCGTGAATTGATAGGATTTCGAAAAACACATTGAGGAAGCAAGATTTAATTAAGAGGTAACACCTATGTAGCGGGCTCGAAAAATCGAAAATTTTTTTTATACTTAAATGAAAGTGTAGGGTCAAATCGAAAATTATGTACCTTCGACATTTTATCTAGAAAAGTCTCCTTATGTAGTTATAAGCACCGAACGTAAGGCCTGTCGTGGCGCGCAGGCCATGTTTTTCAAATCGCCCGGAAACATAACTTGAACAATTTTTATTCAATTCACTTCAAATTTTAACTGTACTTTCAAAATTACATTCTCTAGAGAAAAGCGTAGGGATTTTGTGAAATATTGAAAACTTTTTATTTTATAAACATTTCTTGATAAATTTTGATGAATTTTTCTGATGAAAAATGAACCTTTTTTTCTAATGCATGCCATTTCACAAAAATCAATATTTTTAAAATTCTCTACACTTTTCTCTTTTAGAATAATTAAGAAAAACTTTTCATTTTTATTTCACATTAAGATTTGCAGTTGTTATCTTTCTGACCGCACAGCGCTCTTCGAAAAAAGACCCTGCGTTCGTGGGTCGCTACAGCCGTCATTTTATATATTAAATCCATAAAAAAATTAATTTGTATTCCTTAAAACATGTATAACAAACCTACAGAAATGAATATTTCATTAATTTTTTTCTCTTCTGTAAAAAAAAAATTCTCAAATTAGATGTTGAAAACAGGTCGCTACATAGATGTTACGCCTTAATATCACGTTTCTTCGGAATTCTGTACACACTTTAGAAGCTACATTTAAGCAGCTTCGTTAGCGGTTGGAGAAGACGTGACTATTCGCAGTAAATCAACGTCTATAGACACGCCTCACGTAGAACGAAATTGAAGAGATGCGCTTGTTTGCATGCATCGCTCTAAGCTGCCATAACGCGAGGCTGCTAATACGAAAAAGTAATCACGCAACGTGCCGTAAATCGCAATTCGGACTCGATGCCGAGAGCGTGATATTTCTGCATTCTGCACGCGCGTCGCCTAGAGTGCGTCCCATTTTTACGCTCGGGCACGCGTTCTACGCGTTTTACCAGGTATGACAGGTAAAAAAAAACGATCGGTTCTTTCGCAATCGATTACGTAAATATTGCTCGATCGCGCACGTGTTCCGTGGAGCGGCAAGTACGCGCCTTTTTCCTCAACGCGGAAATTTTTCCGGTCCGGTCCGGAATATTCGAAAGGAATATTGTTCTCATTAACAGGGTGACAGAAAAGCCCACGCGGTTTTCATGCCCATCCGCGTACGCTTATCCGGGTGAACTAATCATCTCGAGCGCCTTTCTCTCAAGCGCCGTTCTCTCGGCGACGACATCAGCTTTCCATCTCGCAACTTTCGATTTGCCGCAGATTCCGCATTCTGAATTTTACATACGTTTTGTCCCAATCCGTGAAGCAAGCCTCACGTTATTTTCACATAGATTATGAAGGTGTGTTGTCGCGTATTCGGAAACCCAACCCCGGAAGTGAAACGAGAGTTCGATTACCGAGACCGTCGTTCAACATAATGAATTTATCACACAAAGAATAATCAATTGGCATTATCGTCAAAATGACTAAACTTTAGTAAATTACTCGTTTTAATTGGTTAATAAGAAATTGAAGATGCAAAAAAAAAGAGATGTTAAATTGAAGCTATGTATAATTAGACAGCAATACATCAATTCAAGTTATCTGTGTATGTACACTGAAAAAAATTCTGGTTAAAAACGGACGAATTAGAAAAATCTTGTAGGCGTGATCAAATATTCTGGTTATTATAATAGGAATTCTAGTTATTATAAGTTATAAAGTATCGAGTTCTGTTATAACAACCAGATTTTTTATTATAATAACCAGAATATTTGATCATGCCTACAAGATTTTCTGATTCGTCCATTTTCAAGCAGAATTTTTTTTCAATGTACACATTAATTATTTTCACGTCGCAGTGTTTGTTTTTCTGACATTTTACTGAATTTCCAAGCTACTAACTCGTATAAAAAACGTCAGTAATCTAGTCTAGTCAGCTTGGAATGTCGAAGTGCAAATACTTCCAAGGTGCTATCTCAAAGAAGAAAAGGTCTTGCAACCATCTGTCGCATTCAACTCAATCATCGCAGCAGTCGAACAAGTGTACTCGAGACCACGATCGCGAACGTGCTTTCCTAAAAGCAGAAGTAGTTTCGAAATATTCTGAAAGTTATTTGAATAATAGAAAAGTGGCAAGCCAAAGAGAGAAAGAGGAGCGATACACCTTCGCATTGAATAACGGATAATAAATAGTTTATCATTGAAAACAATCGTTGAACATTTTCCACGCAAATGCGTAACAAATACAAATAATAAATATTCATTGGTCTTATTAGGAAAATAATTTAGTTATGTATTTAAATACTTTTGGACTCGATTATACCTGTTTAGAAATATTCAAAGACCTTATTGCAATTTCAGGGATAGTTCACGTTCGCATGACATTTGCAATCACGACAACATTAATACTGCGAGCAACTGCAGTGTCTGTCTTATATTATCCTCTGATTAACGACGCGTAAATTGTCACTCAAAAACTAGCACTATCATCATTCCTATTGTATTTTCCTACAAAGGGGGAAATCTATCCGCCTCCTCTGACTGTTTTTCAGTATTACGGAAACACCGAGAGGTCGTTGAGAATTTAATCTTTAAAGATCCCGATAAACTAAACTTTATTATTACTTTCGCCGTAAAATCGTCAAGTTATCGCGTTACGATACCAATTACCGATCTCGATTTCCTCAAACGCTGTCGAAGAATGTTGAAGATTTCCGTTGAGAAATTTATCACAGTTTTGCGGAGAAACACGCGATGCTCCCCTCCTCCTGCCCTCCCTTCCCCTTGTAACGCGGTGGGCCGCATAGCAGGCCCATCCTCGCAACCGGGCCCATCCCTACTCTTCTTTCTGCTCACCCTTTCTTTTTCCCTTTCGCCGAACTACACCGATCGCAGCCGATTCCAGCCGAGCTCTAGGTTGCCGTTGATGGATCGTCGTCTATGCTGATCGGGAAGTCGCGTACGCCATCGCGTCGATCGCGTCGTCGGGTTCTCCAGCTTGGCGCTCCGAAACTTACCTGGTGATCGAACGTCATTCGTTCGACGACCTCGAGATTTCCCTGACCTCGTCCTTCCCGAAGCGTTCTCGCGTTCTCCAAAGCGACGTGAGTTGTCCGATAAGTCCCCCAGGCGCTATACGTGAAGAGACGTTTCCCCGCTTTCTTCCGCTCGGTAACGCAACAATTTGCTCGTCTTCCATCGCGTAGACAGTGCGCGCGTTTCGTTCTTCGCGAGAAAAATCGCTCGTGAATCGTTGAAATATTCTGTGGACCGGGGTGTTCGCCCGAATATCAGGACGTTGAGAAGAGCCGCCTCGCACTTCCGGTCGACCGTGCGAACGACGCGACCGCGAGCACTTCGCGGGAACTCCGCGGCGGCAGTGCCAGAGAATTCTTAGCAAGACGACGAAGAAGCGCTCGCGCGTTATTCTCATCTCGAGAGGACACGCGGAGGACATTCGGCGAGAATACGCCAAGTTCGGGAAGGCAAGGACACGGATCGAAAAGTGAACTCGGATACCCACGGTTCGCCCTGGCGAACGGACGCGCGAATGATGCTGATACTTCCAGACATAAAGCTTCAGGTAATTTGAGCTTGGAATCCTCAACTCGAGCGATTGTTCGCCGTTAATACAAACGTTTGCAAAATTTGGAAGTTGTAGGATTAAACATTTCCTAAATAAACGGAAAAACCTTTCAAAGATTCAAAGTCAAATTTTAATTAAGGAAGACGTTTTCTAAATGTCTTTATAACTTATTTTATGATCGTTGTATTTGTTGTCATGTTCATGGAAGAAATCGATTTGCGTGAAATGGTGGCGTGAAATCCCCGATCATCAAACTCAAGAATTCTTAGTAAAGAATTTATTTTAGTAAAAAAAGTCTTAGTAAAGACTTTATCCTTTTCAATTCTGCATTTATACAAAACGTCTTAAGCTTATTCAAACTCTAATAATTCGATTGCTCTTGATAATGCATTATTTCCTCTTTTCGAAACGACTGGAGAGAGAAGCAAAATTCTTTTGCTTCTCTCTCCAGTTTGGTTTAAATCGGTTACCGATTCGCATCGGGTCCTCTACTCTTGAACGTGTGTATTAAATTATGCGAATAACAATGGTCCGAATTAGGACAAGTTGCGGAACAAGCTGGATCTAGCGTAGCTCCAACCTTTTCCACTGACGGGTTAAATGTGCGCTAGGTGCATCCTCAGTACAATTCCCCGGATGCGCCGCGTGTAATACATATACAGCGTACACACACACACACACACACACACACACACACACACGCACGCATACTCTTTCGCCATACATCGCCTTTCTCCCTTGGCCGAGCGTGGGGCTCCTCCTCGTGTGGTAATATGTCGAGCGTGCAATGATCGCGAAGGACGCGACAGCCTTGAAGCTGCCTGAGACATGCCGTTTCTAATTAGACCGGGGTGTAAACCGGAACGATCGTGCCCTCTCCCTCCTCTTCACGAGCAATCTATACATCTTCGTTTTCTTCTGTTTCCTTATCGTTTCCTTCGCGCTCGCCAATTCTTAAGCCACTTGAAATCCGATTGCAATCAATCCGACCGCGATCGATTATTTTGCAATTTGAAGATACGATAGGATGCCGCTGATCGGCAGAAGCGAATTGATCGATAAACCCTCGGAGCCGTCAGTCAAATTACCGATGATTACGAATTGCGTGAGTAAATCTGTAATTATTCGTTTCTCGCTTACAAGTTCGTGATTATTAATAGGTGGTTGTAAAGAGGTAATAAGTGATTGACGCACTGCACTTGCTACCGAGCAGCTCGTCGACAAGGCGGAAATTTGGACAGATTCGATGTGGCCGATCGTCGCTATTGTGCATGATCGGACGCACTTGTTCTCTGATGTTCTCTTCATCGTGATCTCGACACACTCCTAGACAACGAAAGAAACCGCGCGGCGCAACCAGCCGGGCGTTTCCAGCTCCGGTACTACGTAATTTCAATTACGGCGTAGCCGGTGTTTAATACAACTTCGGAGTCATCGACCGACTAAAAATGCGCGTGAAACGCCTCGACGCGGAGCAACGACGCGGCGCTCGTTGGACGTACTTGGTTGCGTTTCCTGCTGCGTGCTGCTCGGTATCGGCTTCTGTTACGCCACGTAAGACGCCACGAGCACGAAGGGCGACGCCCTTGCTTGCGGATTAGCGAACCGAACGAGCAGGCATCTCCGTACTGCTTCGCTGTCACCGTAGACCAGCTATTCCTCGGCAATAAACTCGATTTACATTCTTTTGCGTGCGGCTACGGCGAGGAAACGTGGGTTTCGCGATTTTTTAACGAGAAAACGAACATAGAAATTTATATTTTATCTAATTTGTCGTATAATTTATAAAAATTATATTTCCTCGCGTTACACTAATGTGAGTAATATATGAATAATATATGAATAACGTTATCGAAGATTAAATGTTTGATATGAATCAAATATTGAATAGAGGAATACGACCGTGTCTTTTAATCGTGCATCTTAAATGCAAAACTAGAACTCGTGACGACATCCGGGGACATGTCAGGGGCATTTCAAGAAGGATGGCATGTCCTCGGAAACCAGGATGTCTAGTCACCAGGTATAACGAAGAAGAAACGCTGACGAAATGCTAATCGCCAGATGCGGGAGCGTCATTGTCTACCAAACCGTGGACTAGGGTCCTAAATTCATTCTCGAGCGTACACCGAGAGAGGGCCTGAGTTTATTATCTTGAGAAATTTTATTAGATTACGACAGGCGAGACGAATAACTGATTTAAGAAATTTAGCGCGCTGTTAACACGCCCATGCTTTTTCCGCAAAAAAAAAAATCGCGTGCCCTTGTTACCGGAAGAGGAAAGTGGGTCTCAATCAGAAACGCGCGTGCACAATTAGACATTCCTACCATACATGTGGTAAAAGTAGTTATACATTGAGCAGCATGCAGCGAGGGAAAACTATACCACTGCGGAATCTGGCTCCGCCTGTAATGTTATGCCAGTCCGCGGCTCCGGGAAAATCCGGAGTTTTATACTTGTACATTATGTTCCCGATATTATTTTTCTCCGCGGGTGGTATTAAAATTTTACAGTCCGACTTTTTTCGCGATATCTCGGGAACGATGCGTTATTCTATCTGGCGGTAGAAAGCTAATTTTGTTAGCAATTATTAATAATTACATCGTTATATCGTTTGTATCCTTGTAAGTATGTTTGCAATGCGATTTCATAAATTTTGCACATGTTTTACCGTCGTTATTAGCATACCTTGTAATATTTTCGCAAAAGTTTCCACAGAAATAATTTCCTAAAGATAATTTAGTCATTATTGTACATACCAAATCCTAACTAACTGTGATTGTGTCGGGAATGAGAAAATTAAGTAAAACGGCGGTAAGTCGATATGTGTGTAAACCTCAGAATTAGAATCGTTTGTTTCCCGCAGCAACGCGCGACTTGGTCGGCGACAGGTGCGTGCTGCGAGAGGCCGCGAAAAATGTGGACGTATCTTATTTCCCGTTCGTCTTCTCGGTCCGTTCGACTATGTCTACGGCATTCGATCTCAGGTGGGGATCATTCGCAGCGGATACCGTTATCGAGCTCCTTCTTCGCGGCCTTCCCAGCGTCGGACGGTATCTCCTTGCAGTACCTCCGAGTACGTGGACCACAAGCGAAATCGTATTATCGCGTCCGCTTTCTTCGACATTTCTTCTCGTTTATTCGTTACATCTGATGTTGTGGATTTTCTTTCATTCTCCTTTTATGAATATTATGAAATTACTCCAAAATACAGATAGATTATGATTAGAAATTGTTAAAGATTAATGAAAATCTCCGCTTATTTGCTGATCCAAATGTTTAACAAATTCGACATTGATCGTTTTGTGATTTTGCTGTTAAATATTGTCTCCCAAATGATAAGAACTTTGAAAAGTCCATTCAGTATATTAGATATCAAGTAACAAATTTGGTAATATCGTCATACGTTGCATTAAAATTAATATTTCGTGCCTTTTAAAAGATTTCTTCAGGTTTTATAAAACTACTAAGTAAATTCATCGATATAGTGCGCAGAACGTAATACAAATCTTCGTAATAGAAGAAGCTTAAATAAGGAAATGACATACATAGATGAAAATATTGCTTAACTACTATTGCTAAACGTTCAACTGTCAACTTTCGAGTTTTACGTACTATATGCGTAATACATTATATTTGTATCCACCTTCGTAAGTGTGACGTAAGTCTAATTTGCTTTCTGAAATCTGATTTACATTATTTTCTACAAACGAGCAATTCTTGTTCGAAATCCAGAAAAAAGAGACGATCGTTTTAAATATAAATTCGAAATTTGTGCTAAATTGGCAATAAGAATGCGGAACATCGACCGCGTAGAAATCTCACATCGAGGCATTGATTGATAGCTACATTTTGTTTTAATTAATATAAGTAAAAAATAATATAGGTTTTAATTTCCGCCATTCTGCATTTACATCAAACGCGTATGTAGATTCTGTCCTTATTCGTCTCATTCGTTTCAAATTAGTACCTTGCTTCCACTTTTTCCACCAAATGTTAATCAGTCGTAAAAAATATGTGTTTACGTGAGTACTGGCAGTGTATTGAGCTCGGGGGTCCGTGGTTCGCTAAACCCAAATGACCGTGCCGATCAGCTATCCTTGCGGGAGGACAGCTATATGCAATGATCGGGGAGGGCCCCGTCATCTACATATCGGCGTTTCGCCGTGCCGCTTTTACGGGCTTGCGTTTTATTGGGATCGTACGCACACGCACGCCGTGGGTGCGTACGAGAATCGCGGCGAGAGAGAGAGAGAGGCGAGAGAAAAAAAAGCCGTCGTTATCCATCCCCACTGTATTATTTACGGAGTTTCTCTCCTTTCACCGAGCGCCAGAGTGCGTCCGCGGGACCCATATTCCGGCGACCTCACCTCTCGCGATTAGTCGCCGGGAAGATACGACGGTGGTCGGTCACGAGTCGACGTTTGCGCTCGAGGGTTTATGATAAATCGTCGAAAAATTACTAAATGAGAGTCATGGGTTAAGTGCGAGTCTATAACCGTGTCTCTGTGCTCGCGACGATCGGCGTCGGGTCTATGACACAACAGTAATATGCATATATCGTCATTTTGTATTCTCGATTACAATTTCTTTTTTCTTCCACGATAGCTGCGTTCGTTAATAGCTGAAAACGCTACGTTAAATTCCCTCGTGCAGTTCCGTTAAAAATTACGGTGGTTTCAGCGTAATATACCGCGATGCCGTTTGAATGTGATTGATGTGGAAGAGAATAGGAAATATAACGTAAATTCTCGGCGATGGATTCGCTCGATAACATTTGCCGGCAGTGCCGCATCGCAGATCGTGCGAATTTCCATGGAAAAATTATTATTGCGATCGTGTATTTGCTCGCGATGTGCACAATGTGCCGGGGCAAAGGACAGGAGAAAAACGATTGCGTACACAATAATTTGAGCACGCGCACTCTTCTTTGTGTCTCATAAATTTGCTGGGCAAGGCCGCGTATATCGAGGTCGCATAAATCAAACGCTGACGAATTAGGAAGATCGAGTGTCCGTGTGCGGCCTACGTGCCGAACGTGGGCAAATGTTACATAATAATGTGTTAACCCACGCGACCGTGTTGTTTTAAAGATACAGGTGTGCATTTTAAAGTTTAGAAAGTTACATATAAAGATACAAAATGTGGGACAATTTTATGTTATCTTGCGCACGGAATAATAATCTTTATATAATCTATTTATCAACAGTTCTATATCTAAACTATCTATTTTTTTATAGTAACTGTATGTATATTATTACGAAATGGCGTTACCAGGGGAACAATCAATGGTTGTTTCACGATGATTGCCATAATTGTATTTTATTACCTAAATTTACATGCAAAACGGCTAAACTATTATTTTACAATGCCTCTTGCTTCTTTACGATCTATTTGTGCTCCATTTCCCGATCTGCTGGAATTATCTGTATGTTACGAGCATATTTTCTGCAGGTAACAATGGTTTGTGTGTAAAATATTTAAGTCATTTTAAACACATATTTAATCATTATTTTAAACACAGTCTTAGGTCCGAATTTGTTTCTTAAATTTTAAGACTTAAGAATTTCTTAAATCTTCATCGTCTTTTTAAATTGTAAAGCTGATCTTGGCTGCTTTATATGCTACGGTTCAAAAAAAGGAAGGAAGCGCGCATGAAAAACGAAAAATAACCTTTGATTACATTTACTTAAGTACATTTAATCACTTACATTTTAAATTTACATATGAAAAGTTATTTTTCCATTAATCTTCCATTTTTTTAACCATAAATTATAATGCAGCCAAGATCAGCTATACAATTTAAAAAGACGATTTAAAATTTAAGAAATTCTTAAGTCTTAAGATTTGAGAAACAATTGTGAAATTCGGACTTTACTCAAGCTGCTAAAAAGAAAAGCACGACACTCGCTCTCACGGTGATAATTTAATTGAACATCCATGCAAATTGAATTGAATATTGCGTGCGCAGGACGCGCGAGATGACAAGGCTATCTCATAGTGGATCGCTGCTCTTTACGCACGGACGCTCGATGCCGATTTAGTTCAGCGATACTGATTTCAACCGGCCTCGTCTTTGATTCGCCTGAAACAGCAAACAGTTATGCGACCAGCCGACCGGCCGGCTACTGTAGCCGCGACGTTTAATAACGCGCGAGTTACGGTAGATTTAGCGCGCGATAACATCCGGCAAAGTCGTTAATGTCGCATATGCATTTACGTTGCGGCATATCCAGTGTCTCGAAACCCGGTGTATTTCCTCTGAGAATTATTCAACAAGGCAGTTGTGAATTAATGGCCAATTCTTTCTTAAAATCGGAAATTTGAAGAGATACATTTTACTACTGGTCAAGTTTTTCTTATACAAGTATCAAATAAATTTTTAATATATGTAAATCAATTTGAACTGATGAACTAGAGTAAAAATGTAACATAAAGAGAAAAGTGGTTCATAATTTGTTTAATAATTCGAATTTTCAGAATCATTCATTTGATAATTGGAATTGATTTGTTTGTTCATTTAATTTCTGAAATTCTTTTTTATTTAACATCGATGACGTCCAATTTCGTATAAAAAATGATACATTATGACCCAAAAGTCTAAAGATTGTTTATTTTAATTATTTTTGTACGCTTAATTTTCTTTCTGATAAAGAATTATAAAAATTACACATGCAAATTATAGTTCTTTTAACATATTCAATGTTAGATGGATGGACAAAAATAAAAATAAAAGTAGATTTTCAATACCTGTATAATTCAGAGGAAAAATACACGATCCCTGGAGGGGACACTCTGTATGCATTTATTAATGATAGGTGTGTGTTTTGCGAACATCGATAAGTGAGTTATAGAGATTTATGTCAAGAGGAACTGGACGTTACAATTTCCTGTTGAACGAGAAACACCAATCGTAACTTCTAGTTGACCGAGTTAGCTTTTGTATATTCTATTTATTCTACAAATGTTCTTCGATACATTACGTTGTTGCTTTTGCGTCTGAATGAAACGCCACAACTATTAACAAACATTGCCAAAGTTCCGAATTGACTTTTGTGCACAATATGAAAAATTGCAGAATCTACACTCCATGTAATAAAATAATAGCTATTCATACGTTGCAAAACTGGAAGACAATAGCTCATCTTATCTTCGCACGTGACAAAAATGATAGAAGATGATAAAACAATACTTTTGAGCGGCAAAAATGATTTTTCACAGCATGGACGTCGAGGATTGATACGTTCTTACATATATACGCGTTACATAAGAATCCGCGTAATCGAGGATTCTCGTCCATTCGACGATACACGATGTTATAATGATGTTACGATTCCGGCATTGTATAAAATTTGTCGTAATAGGAGAACTAGCAGTGGTGAATGGAATGTGTAGGTGGAAATGTGCCTTTCGAATTTTATGTTGTTCGGTTTGCACGAACGACAGTTACGGATAACCCATCGTTACCTTCGAGTCGCGCTTATCGCATTAACGAGACGAGGCTTATTAAGTAGAGTGGAACGGAATTACGGTAACGTGAACACCTAGTCCGCCGTTACGTCTAAAATAAAGGCTAACCGCATAAACCCTGTGAACCTGCTTTTTGTCTTTTTCTCCTTTTTTGTCTTTATCGTTTATTAATATTTAATTACTAATATTTTTTAGCAATATAGATACGGTATTTTCGTTCCATTTAAGACCTGCGTAATTAAAGATGTTGCAATGATTGGTTGCGAGAAAGAACTCAATTTCCTCTCCTTCGATAATCATTCGGTTTGTTTTGGAATGATAAATGAGATCGTCAGGTTTGGTCGGCAATTTGAAATCACATTTTTAACTGCAGCTTTCTCGATAAAACGAGCTTCGTTAATTTATTCAGCGTCTTTCTTTTGCGAAAGATCAATCGAGAATGTGCATCGCAATCTTATATTGTACATTTCCTTAGAAGCCGGTTTGTATAAGATGATAAGACACGACTAGTTCGGTGAACATCATTGGCCGTGCTGTATCGCTCGGCAATGCGAATCGGCTTTCGTATTTATTGAAATTTTACGTGACGCGATAGTCAGCCAACATTTGCGGTAAGCCGTAATAATAGAATTTTTATAGTGAAAGCAAGTATTATGCATCCATTTTACTCAGATAAAAATTAAAAGAATTTAGAAAGAATCAACAAGCAAACCTGCATATTTTTTAAATTAAATTATTTTATGTAACATGAATATGAACGATATGATGTATAAAACGTTGATTTAACTATTGCTTCATTAATTTGAGAAAGCTTGTAAGTCTCAAGTTTGTAAATAGGCGTGTGTTTGTATTCTTAAGTCGTGTGTAAATCATTAAGACGTTTATGACTGATCTGCGCAACGCTTAAGTACTGCGAGATGATAAATGCAGGCTAAATTGCGGGGATTCTGAAAAGAATTGTGTATCTGAACTGTTTATCTGACATTCCTGGATATATAGCGTGCCTTTCTCTCTCTCCCTCTTTTAATTAATTGAGTATTGCTCTTTCGTTTCTGAAAAATAATTTAGTGTTTCTTTAATTCAATGCTCTTTAATTTTTAACATAACAGAAATACATGTTAATAAAACTAAAACTCGATGAAAAAATTATGTTAGAATACCATCAGTTTGACGTCAACTAAAAAATAACATTTCGTTATTACATCGGATCGCAAGATTTGGTGAATTCTTTATTTTATTTACGTACGAAATTTTGTATTGGCAATAATACCTGGCTTTAAATCTGTAGGGACAAGATCAGCTTTGAATTTGTGAAAAGAGATCTTAGAGTATTTATGTTTGATGTAAATATTATAGCGAAATATTCCGCACAATAAAGCATTATATTCTAAGCTAATTTAAAGTTTCTGATCACAACTTCTATAATTTATTATCAGTTATTACAAGTCACTACTACATCAGATTTTTATCACATTCTTCATGTTCTATTCTCAAGTAGAAATAAGAAACAAAAGCGGGAGAGAAAGATGATCGGCCGTTAGAAAATTGTGTATCTTCGTCTGCGTCGAGAACAGTTCCGATGATACGATCGAGATCATGCTAAAGTGGGTGCATTACTGCCCGTTGCCGAGGGAACGCGCGATCGCTCCCTCGGATGCGAAGATGATCGTTCCGAGCGAGACGACCACGAGGGACAAGGATGAAAGACGGGCGTTCGACAGAAGAAAAGACGGCGTTGACACGGTGCGAAGTGCGCGAAACGCGAAAACCGCCACTCCGGACGCTATCATGAGGAGATGCTTTCGGTTTGGGGTAAGGAGCAGAGGAGGTCGAACTTGACAGTCGGCTGCACGGTCGGCGATCGCGAGGTCGTCGCGGTCTCTTCCGATGTGTAATTCGCGCGATAACCGCGAGACCGTGTTCTATTCCTCTTTTCTTTGTAGTCTGCATACGTCTTAGCATATAATTACATTTATCAGCATTTCTTCTCGACTCATCATGTTCACTTTTTTATAGTGCTTCACAATCAGTTAGATCGAAGGAACGAACTATCAATAAGTTCTGCATACTAATTTTATAATAGCCGAATAAAATAATAACTTTCAGTAGTGATGTGTTATAATAGTTTGCTTTATAGTAATACTTGTAATTTTAATTAATCAGTATGATATATTTACTTTGCTTCGAATTATTTTGATATCAAAATATATTAAATGTTTCTTAATTACTATCGTAGTGCTGAATAGTAAAGATAACTTAATAAATATATTTTAATAAATTGTATCTACATAAAATGTATTTAATATATTGAATTTCTTCCTTCCAAAAATGTGAAAAATTAAAACATTAATTATAATCATTTATACGTAAGACAGTAGCAATTCTCTCAATAGACATCACCGAAAAGAAAGATTCTCTTTCGAGAAGATGGTGTGGAACTCGTATTGCATTTTGAAAGGATCAATATAGATAACAAAGAAAATCGTTTTATCGCCTTGTTTCCACTTATATTATGGCTATAATTCGAAAAGAGGATAGATAATCGGCCAAAGTTAGTTGATCAACATGGTTTAGCGGAACTGGTCTTTATCGTTGCGGCAATCCTTGCGGATTATATGATTACGAGCCATACATGATACGTCGGAGGCATCGCTAACTATGCGTTTCATGGTTCGCAGGGTTCGGATCCGAGGGTAGCGACCTGCAGAGGAAAACTGCAGAACAAGCGAAGTAAGCTCAACCAAGAGATCAACAAGGAGCTGCGGTTACGAGCGGGCGCTGAGAATCTTTTCAAGTAAGCGTTCGCATGTTACGAAATTTATATCAATATATAATAATTGTATATGTATATATATATATATTTATTTAAATAATTATTAAGTTGAATACAGCTAGATGTTTCTATAAATTACAATGAAATTTGTGAAGAATTTTCCGGTAATCTTTTCTAGTACAATTGCTCTAACTTTCCAAGTAACATTACTTTAAATGAATTATTTTTTCATTCTGCGATTTATATATTTACAAAAATAAAACTGTAAAACTAAAAATTCTAAGTGATCAAAAATAAAAGATGTTATATACAATAAAATTTTGTTGTACAATTAATAATACATTTTATAATATACTTACATTTCTTAATTCTTATTAATCACGTTACAGGGCGACGACCAACAGAAAATTGAAAGAGACTGTCGCCTTAGAGCTAAGCTTCGTCAACTCGAATTTGCAGCTGCTGAAGGAACAACTCGCCGAGTTGAACAGCTCGGTGGAGCTCTATCAGAATGTCGATGGGTAAATTTGGCGAGAATTATGAGTTTTTACTCAGACATATGTGGCGAAAATATACGATATTGTATCAAGCGGTATTTTCTTTCAGTGATGAGCCTGTTATGCCGATGATACCATTAGGACTCAAAGAGACCAAAGACATCGATTTTCGGGATCCATTCAAGGTAAGTTCCGACCGATCAACACGATCAATTTACGAAATCATCATCAGATATTGTAACTGTGAGATTCTATTTGTTTCATTTGTTTATTCGAGAGGCGGTACATCCGAATTGTCTTCGAAATTTTCGAGATTCTTCTTCTCTTTCTTCTGGGTTTGTTTCGCAGAATCTTCAGTTATTTTTAGAAAATCATGAACATCCGTGGCTGGGCCGATCTCGAGGAAAGCTCGTTGAGAGATCACCGGTGGCCGAACTGTAATTACTTTTGTTTTTCGTCCGCTAGATTTTTTCTTTCTCATTGATTCGTCCTTCCTCGCGATTGTTGTGCACGGAGCCAAACGGGCCATAGAGATCACTAAAGTTCCAGTGGTCGTATTCCGTCGAACATTGCTTCTCTCAACCGATACCTCGCAGGGGAGAGTCAACTGCAGGATCTTTCCTTTTATGGTGACTCGGACGTAAGTCGGGTTAACATCGACGTCGATATAAGAAGTGTCCAAGTATCTACGAATTCAAAAAATAAGCACATTAATAATGGAAAATACTTTTAGCAAATTGTAATAAAATTCAAAATTTGTAACAGACAGAAATGTCCGCTATTAAGTAATGGATACATTAAAAATTGTTTATTCTTGAAAAATGTTTACAAGTGTCTTTAAAATAAGTTTTTTAATATGCTTTTTTATACTTATAATTATTTAGTGTTCAGATAGAGTGTATGCCACTATTTAGCACAAAATATTAATCAATGATTACCTGTAAACGGAGACTTCGAGAACAACAAAATCGGGATCCGCTTCATCGTTTAATCTGAATGACACCTTCGCCTGATTTATATTATATGCTCTTCCGTCTGGAGCGAATAGTTTTAGCACACGTTTTGGTTGATTGCTCTTATCCGAAGAATGATTCTTTTTTTCTTGCTTCTTCATGAATCGCTCAGCAATGGCGACTCTATCTTCCGGCGTATGATAACTAGGCTGTTTCCAGAAACGTTCGTCCTCTGACTCATCATCCTGTTCTGTATTCGTATTCTCACTTTGCTCATTCTCTTGTTCTTTTTTAGTAGTCTGAAGAAGATATTATATACGCTCTTATTTGCATTTTTCATGTGTAAATGATTCCGTGACGTAACTGTTTACGCGCAAACTACAGACGATTTGAAAAAAAACGCAGATGTATATACATAGTATAGTTTAATTAAGGAAAATATGTTAACATTATTTGTACATTTTTAAGTCTTTTGCAATTCAAATCAATAGTTATGAAAGTAGTTATGAAATACTTAATTTAAAAGTTAATATAAAATGTATATATTAATTTACGACCTTGTGGATTAAATGTCAATAGCATATTTTAATAATGCGCATTTAGATAATTACTGCCTTATTAAATAATTAAGTAAGCACGCTTTGCAAGTTGCATGCTAGCCCAGACATTGCATTACCGCCATACTATCACTTACATACATCGTCAAGAAAAAATTACCATCTGCTTGATTGTTTCTGTGGTTTCGTGTGCAGCACTGCGACGTGTACGTTGAGCTATCCTAGTCTTCTCGTAATGCTTATAGCTCTCGATAACATCATCTCGCGCTCGCGAATAGATCTGCAATGCTTTGATGCGTTCCGATCTTTCAATCTCCTGCATGTCAAGCTCTTGCAATTGTGGTAAAGTCGCCACAACGTACTGCCTATAGTACTCGTAATCCGCGCACGGATTTCCCATTAGAATCAATTGCTCCAAATGCTCGTTGCACCTATGTGAAGCATGCAATTGAAAGAGAGAGAGAGAGAGAAAATTAGAGATTTTTATAATTCTCAAATTATAATATAATATGAAAATGATGTCAATTGATGCACAGTTGATCAAAATTTGATCCTGATCTTGCTGATTGGATTTTAACTAATTAAATCACATAATTAAATTATTGGGTATGTTTTGATTTTCTTAACATGATGCAATTTTAAATGAATAAATACACTTATTCACTTTAACTTTGCAGCCAAGAAGTGGGACATGATGTAATATTATAAAATCAAATAATAAGAAATTATGTACAGTAGAAATGAAATTAACGAAGGAAAATACCTGAGATTTTTGATACTTTGTAAATTTCCGATAAAATTGACGGTGAGGTCTAACTTCTTTAAGCTTTCTAAGCCCTCCAGGTTTTCGATAACCTCGATATTATTGAGGGCCAAATTCAGATATTCCAGCCTCTTCAGCATATTCAGGTTCTCTATCTTCGATATTAGATTGTGTTGCAACAGGAGGATCCTAAGATTTCTGCAGTGTCTGTCTATCAGCTCGATTTTATCGATATTCTGCTGGTGCAAAGCTATCTCTTCCAATGTTGATATTTCGCCCTCATTGTGCTCCGATCGTTTTCGTATCAATTCAATAGTGATTTTTACCATTTTTGTCTTGCGTCAGTTTCACTTTAGCAAGAACGAAGGAAAATCACAAGTGTTGCGAAAAGAAACACGCCAGCATGAATTAACCAAGAAAGCTTTGTAGTTGCTATGAAGATATCGATTTAACTTTGTCGGTCACGTATTGCGATTCCACGTGCTTACGTGCACATGTTACGAATTATTGATTGCCTCGCATCAACGATCTTTTATTTTCTTGTAGGACTTCATCTTGGAACACTATAGCGAGGATGGGGAAAACTACGAAGAAGCTATAGCTGACCTGATGGAAACCAGACAAGTAAGTAAATAACGCGTGTCTCTTTTCATAATTTCAAATTAAATTTAAAAAAAAATGTTGAATCTCATCTTTTTTATTTACCGTCCAAAAATTTTTTATTGGAGAACTTTGCATAAATTGTCCGATTGTTATTTTTTTAATAAATTATATAATTTCATAATTTTCAATAATTTGAATATTACCTCAAAATGTAGATTTTAAGTTAGCGAACATATACAAAGGCAAATGTTATCAATAAATATTTTATTATTTTAAATCTGCAGGCTACGAGGACACCAACAAGAGATTCGGCGGGCATCGCGTTACTCCTACGTTATTACAATCAACTCTATTTCATAGAGAGGCGTTTCTTTCCACCTGACAGAAGTCTTGGAATTTATTTCGAATGGTTCGATTCGTTGACAGGAGTACCGAGTTGC
Source organism: Tetramorium parvispinum (assembly GCA_011638315.1). Classification (NCBI taxonomy): domain Eukaryota; kingdom Metazoa; phylum Arthropoda; class Insecta; order Hymenoptera; family Formicidae; genus Tetramorium; species Tetramorium parvispinum. The sequence goes on along the minus strand of VBVR01000320.1, from coordinate 2,764 downwards.
CAACGAACGGTTGCTTTCGAGAAAGCGTCTATTCTCTTCAATGCTGGCGCACTTTATACGCAGTTGGCTGCCAAACAAGATCGTCTGACCGCTCGAGGACTCGATCAAGCAGTCGATGCTTTTCTCAGAGCGGCTGGCACTTTCCGATATATTCACGAGAACTTTACAAATGCACCGAGTATGGATTTGGGCCCGGATATGTTAGAGATGCTGGTGCAGTTGATGCTTGTAAGTTCTCGCTCTCATCTCGTAATTTTTTATATTTATCATAGATGTTTAAATAAAGAATTGTTTAGTAATTAATAACTCTTGAATATGATGTATCACATATTTACCATTAATATAATAATTTAATAATTTTGCATTTTTATATTTTAGGCTCAGGCAAGAGAATGTCTCTTCGAAAAGCTGGAGCTTCAGTCGAGAGATGGCAGAAACATTGATGTTTGTTTAGATCTTGCTCAAGAGGCAGCTCAGGTAAAAAAATCTTTCTCATGACCATCTCTCTCTTCTTGCGATTATTATAATATTATAAGTACAAGTGAATCATGAAGATAATTAATTCAGGTTGCGGCGATATACAATGATGTCCATGGATTGATATCGCGCGAGCCGGTTCGTGACTACGTCCCGGAGACGTGGATCTCATTGATACTGGTGAAGCGTGAACACCATCTTGCCCTCGCTCACAAGCATCTCGCGGTCGGTCTGCTGGACAGATCTATCGCTGAGTTTCGTGTGGAAACAAAGCTCACGTTGGAGCACATTCAAAAGAGCGACGGGAAAACTCAATTGGACATAACCGTTCCCAGGGATGATAATGAAAGGAAATTATTGGGTACGTTTACCTGTGGACGATTCATTGTTTCATATAATAATTACGCTTATTTAATATCAAATATGATTTTTACACGCCAACTATTCTTTTTATTTATTTTGATCTATAAAAAATGTGTAAGAATAGAATTTTTTATTGCAGGCAAGGCACATCTCAGAGAATCTCTCGTTTTACATGACGAGAGTCAACGACTTCAGAGAATGTGCCGCGATCTAAAGGGTAAACAAGCGCTAGCGAAGGTGCTGAAAAGAGCGCAAGAAACGACGCTCGATAGCTACAATAGATTCGGTAGCGAGGATGATTTTCGAGAACTCCTGGATCCACCAGATATTATCGGTACGACATTTCGTCAAAGAGCATTACTCGAAACATGATTAAATTTCTTATATTTTGTCTTATTTATATGTATAAATAATGATATCAAAATTCATATTTTTTATTTTACTCTTTTCTGTTTGCAAATGTAGCCTCCACGAAATTTCAACTTAGCATCACTCATCCGGATTTCGGGCAGCATGGAGTGGATGACCTTTTCAAATCGTTGGGACCCGTAGCAATATTTTCCGCCAAACGACACTGGACCGCGCCGCGGATGGTGCAGCTTCAAAGAGGTCCTGATGGCGAAGGTTTCGGATTTAGCGTACGCGGCGATGCTCCGGTGATAATAGCTGCCGTCGATCACAATTCGCTAGCTGATGTAAGATAATCTAACGTATCTAATGTAATCACATTACCTTAAATCTTTTTTTATAATTATATAACGTATTCATGCAGTTATGATAATGAATAAAAACGAGAACTTTTTTTATTCCAGGTGGGCGGGATGAAGGAAGGAGACTTCATAGTCGGTATCGGTGACAAAGATGTCAAGTGGGCGTCTCACGAGCAAGTCGTGCGGATGATAAAGCAATGCGGTGACTTTATAAATTTGAAGTTAGTCACCCCAATGGATAGGAATTATCTAAAGGTGAACGATAAAGTCTATAACAAATATCATTCTAATAAAATGTAACGCAATACGTTAATTAATAAGATAAGAATATTTTGAAAAATATACGTAGTAATTGAGATTAGATAGTTGAGATTAATTGGTTGGTTCTTGATAATACATTTTTCTGTTTGTCTATTTCTATATTCTCCTTTTTTTCCTTATTAAAAGAAATTATGGATAAGACTAAAGACAATTATAAATAAAGTATTTCTTTGATGAACGATCTAATCAATACGAAAGTACGACGGTAAAAACTAATTATTTTAGAAACCAGGAAAACCCAACAATCACCACGATAAGGGCAGCGTTTCGGCGAGCAGCTCTTCTGGAGTATCTTCCGGTCAGCCGAGTCCAGCGGGATCCGTCACTACGGCGCACGTAGTCAGAAGGCTCCCATGGAATCCGTTTAAAAAATCCGGCGTCCAACGCGAAAATAGAGATCTAACTTTCGATAACGTTATTCTTAGATGATTTCTGGATTAGAGATGATCCAATTATCGTATGAATTTAGCGTGTGCCGCGATGAGCTGGCCGACTCACGAACTAAAACTTGAGAAAATCGATCACTAATTGTCAAAATTGAACGTTATTTGACAGAAATTATCCATGCGAAAATTTTAATAATCGTTAAAATTGATAAATATATTTTTGTAAATATATAATCTTGCAATTAATTCATTGCGGAAGTAATGATCGAAATCTTTCGTATGCCGTTAGATAGCGGATGTGTTTAGAATTTTTCTATTCATTGTTGGCAGAATTTTGTTTAGACAGTTTATTACGATGATTTTTTGCTAAACAAACTCTACCTGGATCTTCGACGGGTTTGCAATTACTTCAATATGGTTTTGATACAATTGCAATGATTGATGTTAGAAATTCTTTGCCAACATTTTGACGAATAACAGTGCCAACGCAGGCGTATAGTATAAGTG